>JAQQSW010016288.1:0-11708 GCA_028646575.1 Pseudocheirus occidentalis | reverse complement strand
GGGTTGCTGGAAGCACACACTTCAGCAAAGGGACAGGGACAGGGTAGAGAACAGAACAAGGGGGGGGAAGGATAGGAAGGAGAGTCAGATGATCACTGTCCCAATATGTCCACTATGAAGATGTCCTGTATAATCACACATCCATAGCCTGTATTGAATTGATTGTCTTTCCAGTGGGGGTGGGTGACAAGGGAAGAAATGAAAGAATCTAGAATTTAAAGTTCTGCAATACCTACAACTAGGAATTAAGATATACAGGGGCTGGGGTAGGGAGACCCTCCCTGCCCTACCAGAAAGTAAGACAGCAGAGCAGGGGAGGGGCTTTACAGTGGGATTGCTGTTTTAGGGTTGGGGCAGGGGCAAGGCGGAGAGAAAATTTATAACTCAAAAATGTCATGAAAATGAATGATGTAAACAAGAAAACAAATTTAAAATATATTTAAAAAGGAAAAAAATTATCTGCCAATTCCACTACCAACCCACCCCCCTACTTGAACAATTTTTAAAACTCCATCTAGATATATATGTATATGTGTGTGCATAAAATTATGGTATACACACACACACATACACAAACACAGAGTCTGGCAAAACAAATTTCCAAATAGCCATGTCCAAAAATGTGTATCTCTTTCTGCATCTTAAATACATCAGCTTTATTTCAGGAAATAAGTGACATGTTTCATCTTCATTCTTTTGGCTTCATGGTTTATCACTAATCAGAGTTTTAAAGTATTTCATAGTTGTTTTTTTCTATAATGTATAAATTATTCTCCTAGTTCTTCTGTTTGGGGCAACGAGGTGGCTCCACATAGTGCACAGAGCACTGGACTTGGAATCAGGAAGACACATCTCCATGTGTTCAACTCTGGCCCCAGATACTTACAAGCTGTTTGATCCTGGGCAGGTCATTTAACCTCATTTACCTCAGTTTCTTCATCTGTAAAATGAGCTGAAGAAGAAAATGACAAACCACTCCAGTATCTTTGCCAAGAAAACCCCAAATAGGGTCACAACTGAACAAAAGGTTCTGTTCCCTTTGCTCTTCATAAAGTTCTTCCTAGTTTCCTGTGAAATTGTCCATTCCATCACTTCTTATGGCACAATAATATTCTTTTGCATTCATATACCACAATTTATTTAGCCATTCCCGGACAGTTCCCAATTAAAAGCATCATTCTGAGAGAAGGGATCCATAGGCTTCACCAGACAATCAAAGGGGTCTCTGAAACACACAAAAAGGGTTAAGAACCTTTGCCTAGAGGCACAAACACAGCAGAATAGCTCCTCTCGCTTCAGCCTGGCACTGCAGACTAATAAATGAAGAAGGATGGGGACAGCTGTAATCCTCACTAATGCCATCTGGCTCAGCAGTCCTTACATCCTCCCTTCCCCCGTGTCCAAGGAAAGAAAACGGGACTGCACGGTGGAGACTACATGAAGAAGCCAACTCAGAAAGGGAGAGCTGCAGAAAAGCAAAGTGCCCCTGCCCAGGATGGCGAACAGAATGGGCAGAACAGAGGGGGAAGAAGGGAAGGGGCAGGACCCACGACTGGAAGCGGAAGATACGGCTGGGAGGAAGAAAAGAAGGGAAGAAGATTCTGGCAGATTTTTGTATCGTTTGATTTATTCTGAAATTAAACACCAAGCAAAACAAGCAGTTCTATAAACACAAACTCCATAAAGAGGGGAACAGAGAAAGGGGCCAGACAGGAAACTGCGAACGTCTGCTGCACGCGGCTGTCTTTTTAAAGTCAGCCTGTGCCTGATCTCTTTCCCCAGTAGACTGAGAACTGAGGAAGAAATGGAACGTGAAACTCCCGGAGATCCTAGTCTGTGATTCCTTCTGACCTCTCTTCTGGTCTTTTCTGTTCGGTAAAAGACCCTGACTCTCTTTTCTTTCATTTCTAGTCATTTTTTCAGCAACCCTGTCCCTAACCCGCCTCTTCCCCCCACCCCCTTCACTCTACAAATCGAAAAGAAAAAAACAAAAACAAAACCCTTGTAACAAACACACACAATCGAGCAAAACAAATCCCTACTTTAACCATTTCTATAAACATAGGTCCTATTTTGCTTTTCTGAGTCTATCATATTGTCGTTAGGAGGCGAGTAGATTTTCATTATCCCTTCAGAGGTTAAAAAACCCAAAACAACAAGATATAAGGAATGTAAAGCCTCCCTTGATCTTTTGTGGACACTACAGCCCTACCAGGAGAGAAGGGTGGGGCAGCCTGGCGGTGCCTCTCCCTGTCTGGGGTTGTAGCCAGGTGCTAGGTTCCATCTCAGGTACCAACTTACCTCCTGTTCCTCCCTTTCCTTGGCCTCAATGACAAACTTGGTGTCCTGCACCTGAACCATGGTCTTGCTTACTTCCTCCAGTTCCTGGCAGAGGCGCCAGTATTTCTGAGTCAAGTCCTTGTTCAGAGTTACCAGAGCTACTGTGTCACTCAGCTCACCTCCTCTGGGCGCAGAGGATTTCCACCTGCCCTACTTTAAACAGCATGATTTCCGTGTTCTTTACCAGAGGTACAAGCTTCTCCTTGGTCATAGTGGTTTTGGGGGGGCATGGCTCCCTGAGACATCCAGAGACTGAGCTTCTGTCTGCCAGAGTTGGGGTCCTAAAGCTACCTGGAAGTCGTGTGCTCTTTACATGTTTTCCGATATTGCTTCCTCCTTCCTGTCAGTCTCTAGTCTGGTCTAAAACACCTCTCCAAGATCCTTTGCTGAATGAAGCCAATTGCAATACAGTACAATGATGTAATCAAGGATGCCCATCACTCCCATGTAGATTTAAGGTTTTTAGGATGCTTCAACAATATTCTGAGGTAGGTAGTGAAGTATTATTGCCCTTTTTAAAAATAGCTTTAAATAGCTTTTTTAAATAGCTTGAAATTCAGGCTCAACACTTGTGGCATATCCAGGGTCATCAACGTGGCAGGGCAGTAACTGGAGCCAGTTAAGAAGAGCTGAGTGTCCCTCCTAGCACTAATTTGTCTCCCTGGGGCTTTCTTTCCTCCTCTATAAAATGGGGTTGATAATACCCATGTCACAGGGTTGCTATTAGGATCAAATGAGATAATGTTATGTATAATACTTGCAAGTTTTCAAACACTGTGTAAATGAAGTATTATTAGTAGTAAGGATGAGAATCCGGATCTGAGCCCAGATTTATGGATCCTTGGGATCAGTGTTCATTCCTCTACACTACACTGCCATGTCCCTGAAATTTTAAGGAGCCCTACTAGTGAGTTAGTGAAAATAGCAAAGTATCCTAAGAGAAAGACAGGGGGCAATACTGCCAGACAAGTCAAACCACCACTACCTTGACTACTATTTCCCCTCTGAGCCTGATGGAGACAATCCAGGACCCTGAGTTCAAGAACCTCAGGAAAAGCAGTGCCCGCCAAACCATCAGAGATCTGCTTCCAGTCTAATCCTTGTGGCCATCACTGAGGGAAGAAATCATTGTGGAGGAGGGTGCCGACTTCCTCATTACCAGGAGAGACAACTGCTGACCACCTGCTACCAACAATCAGGCAGAGGTATCCAGGGAATGGTAATACCTCCTAGAACATCAGTCCTGCTTCCAACCCAGAGCCACTCTCTGAAGAAACAGCTTATATAGAGAGGGAGCCAGTCATCCCCACTAACTGCCAACCAACTGCCACACACAGGGCAGGCTATCTATAGTAGCTGATGCAGCAAGGCACCCTGAGGGAGAGATGGGAAGCGGCAGGTGCCAGGCTGCTATCACCACCTTGGCCATCATCTCTCTCAGACCATGAAAGAGACAGCCCCTGGACTCAAAAGATTTGGGAATAGTAATACTTCCAGCCCAGCAGCACCCTTAGTGAACATCCTGGGAAGCAGCCCCTGAAGGGTTGCAGCCTAGCAATTGCTTCTGCCAAAGGTACGGCCACAGCTGCTAAAGACCTAGAAAAGAAATTTCTTGTCCCTACAGTCCTTGACACTACTGAATAATCCAACACCAAAAACTGATATGATTTTATAGTGGACATAACATTAATGAAGAGGCATTAGCATCTGCTTTGCCACTGCACCTTAAGAACCATGGCACTTCTCTATTTGACTTGCAGCTGAAACCTCCATATGTGCTATCTACTTAATTAGAATGTGATCTCCTTTGAGAGCATGATCTGTCTGGTTTCTCTAGTTGTATCCTTGGGGCTTAGAACAATGCATTGCACATAATATGCACTTAATAAATGCTCCATTCATTCTTTGGATTGAGTAACTTCTGAGGTTCCTTCCAACTCAAATTCCACACTTTGATATCTCAAACACAGTCTGGGCTAAATAACAACTGAGGTCTTTTCCATCTCTGAAATTCTATGATTTGTTACTCTCCCAATAGTTTTTGGGTCATATAATCCTGTTACCATTGGAAAGGTCCTTAGGAAAGAATCCTGGAGAAGTCGAATGACTGACTCAAAGTCAGTTAGTATAGAGAAAAATGTCTCCTTTCTAGTCCCCATTCTGCATGTATTTTGCTATATGACCTTGAGAAAGTCACTTTCCTTTCTGGGCCTCAATTTTATCATATGTTAAATGAAAGGTGTTGGAGCAGAAACTCCCTCAAGCCCCTCCATGCTTTGAGTATAATTCTAGAATTGGGACTAAATTCCAGTTTTCTGGATTCCCAAAACAAAGTATTCTCCATGTTATCCCTCCGGGGAGTGAATCAGATAAGCTTTTGTAGAAGTTGGCTGATTGAATGAAAGGACAATACGTGAATTCTCTTTGCACTCAGTTGAGTTGATATTAATTCAAGGCAACTCAGTTCCTTGGAGGGATTCTTCCTGGGCTGGATATTAGCCTTCCACTGACAAACAAAAGATATGTTAAGGAAGCAAGGCAAGACTCTTCACTCACACACAATTCCAGTCTGTTGAAGTTAAAGCTGAGTTACTCTGGTCTAAGTTCTAGGGTGCATTGTATTTCTCTGTTGTTGTTGTTGTTGTTGAGTCATGTCCAACTTTTCATGACTCCATGAATGCAGCATGTCAATACTACCTATTGTTTAAGGCACATTATGGGTATAATTCATATGGGTATAATCCATTCAAAACCATAGCTCATGAACCCCCACCAATATGTTTCTTTTACCAGACAAACCAGAGTAAACATTAGTTCAAAGCACACACACACCCACCCCCCCACTCCCCACCCCCCCACCCACACAAATTTAATTACATAGCAAAGCAAGATAAGTGACAAGAATGATTTTCCACATATACACAGTGTTATACTCTCCCACAAGTCGCTACATCAACAGTGGAGGAAACAACATATATATGCATATGTGTATATGTGTGTGCATATGCATATGTGCATGCCTGTGTATATATGCATATATGTGTGTATATACATGTATGTTCATGTGTGTGTGTATAAAAGCAGGAGTATTCTGGAACCGGCTCAAATCTGCTTGAGAGAGTTTTTGTTCAATTTTCATTGTAAGCACTTATATACTTCAGAAATCAGCAAATACTACACAGATTAGGGCTTCATCTATTGTTTTGTTATTTGTCTAGATTTAAGAAAGTGATGAAGAAAATGTTAATAATTCAGGTTAAGCTTAAAAGTGTAAAGTGCATTCTGGACAGTTTGGGTTTTTTTCATTCCGGAGAACTAGTTAAAACATTTACCTGTATACCCCAATATGTAACACATGTGACCAAGGAACATGCATAGCATGCCACATGGGTAGGGAATATACCATGTGACCAGGGCAACTCACAATGATGTCCTCTGGTGATGTCATTGAGCAAACTACTTTCTCCCCTGGGCTGGGTTCTTGGCATTTCTATCTGCTGCATCTCTGTTGGATGCATTCATTGCTACTGCTGATGCTCTCTGTTGGTCTGTCTTTGGCTACAGTGTGACTTGGGGGATAGAGAGGGTCTGCCAGCTCTTTGATAGCCCAACAGGCCAAATTTAGCTCTTAGGGGATATATCCTGCCACACACACACACACTGGTTGCACCCAGGACACTTGCAGGCTAGAGAAGCCCTTAGATGTTTATATATGTCAGTTGAATGGATTCTTCTTTCCTGTCTTTCAGACTCTCTCCATATCACTCAACTGACTTATGGTTAGAAAATTTCTTTTAATTCCTATCAAGCCCTTGATCTGCACAAATCACACTCTATCCCTTTGGGACTCCACTTAGCAACACTACAAGGAAACTGATATGCCCCTTGGATTTCGTGCAAATGAAAGGTGTTGGGTGAAGAAGACTAGAAAAGGCAGGTGATCTTTGTCCTATTTCCTACCCATGGTCAAAATCAATGGGCTCACTGACATTGAAGCATTGAAGTATAAGCACATTGTCAAGTGCCTTAATTAATGCCATTGTATGAGCCCGTAAATAGAAGTATGTCCTGTCAAACTTCCAATGATGTGCCCTTCCTCCTTCTGTTCTAGCACATATTCCCAACACATATATTGCCATGGTCTAACTCTTGAATATTCATGGGCATACTTATTATTCACCTCCCAAGTGGAGATTCTTTTCTACATTCCAATGCCCCTCCCCATCCCCAAATCCTTTGCCTCAACCTTTATTTTATTTTTTTAGCATGGACACCAAGGAGATTTAGGTAATTGAACGGCCAACAGATGGAGTACATTCCTAGAATTTTTGCCTACTTTTGCATTTTTGCTCACCTCGGTTCCTCTTTTATCTTATCTTGAAAAGGAAGTGAGAGAGGGGTCTGGGGAAGAGGGAGAGGGAGAGAGGGAGAGGGATGGAGGGAAAGGGAGAGAAAGAGAAGCAGAGGCAGAGTGTAAGGGGGAGAGAGGGAGGGGGAGAGAGGGAAGGGGAAAGAGGGAAGGGGGGAGAGAGGGGGAGAGAGAGAGAGAGAGAGAGAGAGAGAGAGAGAAAGGCTGGGAGAGAGGGATGGAGAGAGAGGGAGAGGGATAGAGGGAAAGGGAGAGAAAGAGAAAGAGAGGCAGAGTGCGAGGAGGAGAGAGAGGGAGAGAGAGACAGAGAGAATCAGAGAGAGAGAGAAAGAGAGAGAAAGGGAGAGAGAAAGGGAGGGAGGGAGATAGACAATGGAATGATAATGCAGACAGCCTCCTACTCCTCTCCCCAGCCTGAAGCAGATCCTAGAGCTAGACAACATAGCATAGGGTGAGGGTTGTTCTTTTTTTTTTTTTTTTTTTTGAAGAGGAGTAGGGAAGGGAGAAAAAGTGGATGTCTTAAGAACTCAGGGAAACATCTGTGCTGGCAAAGAGCCTGGGCACCATGTGATAGTCTGAGAAATGGCATGGGGCCCAGACATATCTCCATCTTTGGAAATGAGAGGGCCTCTTGGAGGGGAGAGTGAGGCGTCATCAGCAAGGCTTGTCCAAACCATGGAGCTTCCTCCTTCCCCTTTGGGAAGCTGGAGCCCTGCCCATGTGAAAAGCTACCTTCCAATCACCTAGAGGTTATTGGATCAAGTCCAATACCAAGCTGTCCTTGTTGCTAATGGAAACAGAGACCACAACCTGGCTTTCTCTCTTACCTTTTAAAGAAGCAAAGCTTTTGGAGCCTTTGGCCTTTGACAGAGAAGGAGATCACAAGTCTCAGCTACCCTCCAGTTCGGTAGGTGGTGACTTGGAGCAGGTGACTTTTCTCTGCTTGTTTCCCCCCTGTGGAGTGGGGATAAATCATCTTACCTCTCACTCAGCTCAGCGGAAAGCTTAGAAAATTATTCTTGCTTAGAAACAACCCCTTCCTCACCTCCTTTGCCACTCCTCCATGCCACTACACACCATCATTGTAAAGTGCTAAAGATGCTTAGTGGTTTCAAAGTATTATTAAATAATTAATAGCAAAACAGTTATCTAATGAATTGCACACAGGCTATCAATTGCTAAAGTGTTTGATGATGACTACTGTTAATTTGTAGCAGGCGTGATTCCCATGGAACATGAGTGCTGGTCCCATGGGAATGGTCATACACATTGGCCTATGAATGAATGACCTTACTTGGCAAATATGGCATAGCAGCTCTTAAGTGTCCTTGGGGTTGTATAAAAAGGAGGTTTGGCCATTGAGTGTCAAGGGAAACTGACTTTAATGGAGGAACATTCTTGCTCAGGAGAGAGAGAGGGAGAGGGGAGAGAGAGAGAGAGAGAGAGAAAGAGAGAGAGAGAGAGGAAAAGAGAGAGGGGAAGAGAGAGAGGGGGGAAGAGAGAGAGGGAGGGAGAGAGAGAGAGAGAGAGAGAGAGAGACAGAGAGAGAGACAGAGACAGAGACAGAGACAGAGAGAGAGAGAGAGAGAGAGTTCTCTTTCTATTGTTTCCTGCTGATATTTGTTGGTAATCCACAAAAAGAATGAAAATTCTGCTTGTATTTTATACCCTACTATCTTGCCGAAGTTATTGTTTCTATTTTTATTTGAATCTTTAGAGTTTTCTCAGTAAATTAGCATATCTTCTACAAAAGGCATGATTTTATGTCTTCTTTGCTTAGCCTTATTCCCTAAATTTCTTTTTCTTGTCTTATTGCTAGCCAACATTTTCTGGAAGTATATGAAATATTAGAGGTAACAATGGTCATGCTTACTTTAACCATGGTCTTATTAAAGCTTCTAGTGTTTCTCTATTCCAGATAGGGACTTTTGGTTTTAAACAGACAGTATTTAACCATCTTTAAAAGTCTATTTTTCCTGTAGTTTTTAAAAATGTTTTTTTTAACATAAATACTCTATTTTCTCATACACTTTTCTTTGCCTATTCTGATTTTTATTATTTTTATTAGTAAAATGGTCTATTATGATTATAATTTTCTTAATTTTAAACCAATCTCCCATTCTTAGTATAAATTTAACCGGGTGATAGTTTATAATCTTTTAAAAATATATTAGAGGGAGAGGGAGAAAATTTGAAACTCAAGGGAATGTGAAACTGAATGTTGTAAACTAAAAGTAAATAAATAAATTTTTAAAAAATTAAATAAAATTTGCAAAGCAAAAATATATATACTGCTATAGTCTCTTTGATAATACTTTACTTAAATTGTTTGTATCAATACTTAACAGCACATTAGTCTAATGTTGCTTTCTCTTTTCGTATTTGCCTGCTTTAGGTTTCAAGGCCACATTTTTTTTCAAAAGAAAGAATTTGTTATGATCCCTTTTTTCCTATCTTTGTCAATAATTTATATGTTAATGAAATGAATTGTTCTTGAAATGTTTGGTAGGATTCACTCAAATCCAACTTTACTCCTTCGGGAATTCACTTAGGCTTGTTCAGTTTTTTCTTTTAAGATTGGGTTATTTAAATTCTATATTTAATGCTCTGTTAATATGAGTATTTTTTGGGAGGAGCCCGAGGAGCCGGGGCCGGAGCCGGGGTCGGGGCCGGAGGGCCGAGGCCGAGGGGCGGCGAGAGGGGCGGCGAGAGCGGCGGCGGCGACAGCAGGAGGCCCCGAGATGCCGAGCAAGAAGAAGAAGTACAACGCGCGCTTCCCGCCGGCCAGGATCAAGAAGATCATGCAGACTGACGAGGAGATCGGCAAGGTGGCAGCCGCGGTGCCTGTCATCATCTCCAGGGCATTAGAACTGTTTTTGGAATCGCTTCTCAAGAAAGCTTGTCAAGTGACCCAATCTCGGAATGCCAAAACCATGACCACATCCCACCTGAAGCAGTGCACTGAGCTGGAGCAACAGTTTGACTTCTTGAAGGACCTGGTCGCTGCTGTGCCCGACATGCAGGGAGATGGAGAAGACAATCACCTGGATGGGAAGAAAGGTGCCCGAAGGGGCCGGAAGCCTGGGAGCAGCCGGAAAAACGGCGGTGGTGCAGGCAAGGGGAAAGACAAGAAGCAGTCTGGGACAGATTCAGAGCAGGAGGATGATTTTGAAGACACAGAGACAGATGGAGAGGAAGAGATGCCGCAGCTCCCACCACCCCAGTCCAGTCGACCCATGGTCCAGTTCCAGAGCCCCCCAGCCCCTTTCCTCCCCTTTTCTTCCACCCTGCCTCTCCCTCTAGCACCCCCTGGCCTCACAGCTGTTGAAGAAGGAGAAGATTATGACTCGTAGGCCCTCCCCCACCCCACCTCCTCCTCCCACCCCCACCCTCATTTCGTCAATTTGAGTGGCTGAGGGTGAGGTGGGGGGTAGGGGAGAGCCTTCTTAAGTTTATTAAAAATTTTTAAAAAGAAAAAAATATGAGTATTTTTTGCAAATATTTATCTATTTCATTTAAACAATCAGTTGTGTTGGCATATAATTGAGCAAAATTGTTTCCAACACATTGGATATATTCACTACCACCAGCAACCCAAATATACAGCTAACTCACAGCATGCATACAGACCACCTTCTAGTCAACAGTAGGCTAGGGCATGCTCTGAGAAAAAGTAAAATCTTGCTCATAAGACATTTAAAATACTGTTCTAAAGAGAAGAAATAGAATGCAACATACATGTTCATGTCATATACACACATATTAAGGGGGACCAGCTAGCCAATAAATGTCTTTCCTTATGAGCATGCATAGATGCTCAGTCTAATGCAATCCTCCATGAGGGCTTTGGATAATGAGGAGGTAATTCAAGGACCATTTTCTTCACTTACTGTGTGGTGAAGAAAGGGACCTTTTTGAATGATAGCTGAACTAGAACTGATAGCTACAATTTTGGGCCAATACTGTGTCTGGGGGGTGGGGGGGAAAGAGGCCTTCCCACCCTACTCCCTTTCTTTTGCCACCCCAGGCTAAAACGTGGCCCATATTCTTTGTTCTCAGCCTTTCATGTTCTTTGCCTCTTTCTCTATGGTCTTTCCTTATAGGTGGAATATCTGTGATGGCTGAGACCTTTTGAGCTTTGAAAGAGCAGAGTAACAGAGGTCCAATGACAAGAGTCCGTTGTCAGAGTTTGCTATGACAAGCTTAGCTGAGTGAAGTTTCCAGTTCAGCTCTGTGGCTCATAAAGAATGACTTTCTGGATGAAAGTGAACTTGGTAGGGTGAATTCTTTTTTGCGTTGTTTGTGCCCAGCCCAGAGATCAAGGTAGTATAAGGGAGAGTATACTCCCAGATGTTGGAATGTGGGGAATGGTTCCTTCTTTCCCTCCTTCCTTCCATGAGTAAGACAGAAGGATTGGCCTGCCTTCATCTATAGAGTTCCCCCTTCTGTGGATACTCTGGTGGGCTTCATTCCTCAAAGATTTTTTTAAAGGCTTTAATGAATTCTTATTCAGTTGTGCCCAACACTTCATGACCCCATTTGGGGTTTTCTTGGCAAAGATTTGCCATTTCCTTCTTCAGCTCATTTTACAGATGAGGAAACTGAGGCCATTTGAATGCTATATCACTTGTGTTGTCACCATCTTTAATGAAATTACTGATTGTTTCTATGGTTTATTCTTTGACCCATCATTTTTTACAATGAAATTTTATCTTTAAACAAAGATCACAGGGAGCGGAGCTAAGATGGTGGCATAGAAGCAGCAAGGTTTTGCAGCTCCCACATAGCCACAATAGTAACTTATGAAACTTTTCTAAGTATAAAGATAGGTGAAGGGAATACAAATGTATATATACGTATACTTACACATATGTCTGTATAGGAGGGTATATATGCATATGAATACATATCTGAGTATGTGTGTATATGAGTTCATAGAGGGCACAGGATCAATTGAATAGGAAGGGATGATACTTTAAAAGGTGAAATTCTGAGGTGG
>JAQQSW010016287.1:0-11708 GCA_028646575.1 Pseudocheirus occidentalis | reverse complement strand
TTCAGTCAGCATCACTGAGGAGCCAAATCCAAAATCTGTCCTGTCTCTGTAAAATTCTTGCTTATAAGCACTGGCCTTCTCCCAAGTCAACAAGGGAGTGTCTCCGCCAATAGCATTCTTCCAAGTCAACAGGGGAATTCACACCTTTTCACCAATGGACAGAGCTCTATACTTAACCCTAAGTATCTGATCTACTTAGCCCTAAGTATCTATCCACTTAGCCCCAAATATCCAACAAATTGATTACCATTACAACATATCTCTAATGATTGTGATCTCCTTGAGAGCAAGGACTGGGTTTTGCCCTTTTGTTTATAACCATAATGCTTAGCACATTGTGGACACTTAAGAAACAGTAGTTGAATAATAACCTAATGACTTTAAGCCCCATTGTAGAAAAATCACAACATGTATCAGTGTAATGGGGATGGGAATTTGAAGATCTTCCTTTCCCCTTAATAGACCTAGGGGAGTTTGAAGACCTCCCCTACTTTGAAAGTAAACTCTGGGGTGGCTAGGTGGTACAGTGAATAGAGCACAAGCTCTGCAATCAGAAGGACCTGGGATCAAATCTGGCTTTAGACACTTAACACTTACTAGCCATGTGACCTTCGGCATGTCACTTAACCCAGACACTCCCACATATGAGTTATTAAAGGGTCACAGCATTAGGAAGAGTGAGAACCACTGAAACAGAGGATAGACTTGGAGTCATGAAGACCCAGGTTCCTGCTTCAAACACATTCTTGCTATGTAACTTTGAACAGGCCATTTAATTCCAGTTTCCTCTTCTCTGAAATAAAGGTTCTGGATTCAGTAAATTCTAAGGTCCTTTCCTGCCCTAAATCAATGATCCTATGAACCTATAAATTCTAGACTATTCTTCTCACTGGTTGTATGACCTTGGGCAAGTGTCATAACCCCTCTAAGTCCCAATTTTCTTATCTGCAAAAGGAACCATAGGATCAGAAACAGAAGGGAAGGGACCTTGCAAGTCATTAAGTTCAACTACCTTTAAACTTTTACTAACAGTTTTATAGGGTTGTCATGAGGAAAGCACTTAATAATATACAAAATGCAATGTAAATGTGAGCTACTACTAAGTATTTGTACATAAAGTATGTCTTCACAGAAACCCAATTACAGATTTATATATGTTTCTACAATCCAGGCTTCTAGTTCTAGAGTGCTGCTTCTAACTACCATATCTTATTTCTTACACTCCATGGTACAGCATCTGGTAAAATTTGGTTTATGTTCTTTATTTCTTCAGCAAAATGAATAGTCTAATCAGGACAAAGTAAGGTCATCCTAATTACTGTGAACTTTAACTACATATCAAAAGTACCTCTCATCATGAGAATCAAAACCATGAGTTGCTTCTTGGGGAAACCTTTTAAACAATTAATAAAGACTCATTCATTTCCCTAGTGATGAAATAAGAAAAGTTCTTAATGTATTAGGGTAAAAGTTCAGTGGTGATTCTGAGTTCCTCAATCTGGGGGCGAACAGGGGAAGTGTGGTGAAGGAACTTAAGAAAGAGAAGAAAACAAATATACCAAAAAAAAAAAATCCTCATCAGAGAAAATTAACATCAGGTACCAGATGGCAAAGATTTCAAAAATAATGAGCCACTTTCAGAGCTAATTGGTCTGAGTAACATTACACTACAAGGCCAGAAACAACTCATTTGTTTGTCAGAATGTGCATACACCACTATTCATGGAAGAGCTGGAAGGCTTCTAGGAAGCGGAGGAAAGTC
Organism: Pseudocheirus occidentalis; assembly: GCA_028646575.1. Taxonomy (NCBI): domain Eukaryota; kingdom Metazoa; phylum Chordata; class Mammalia; order Diprotodontia; family Pseudocheiridae; genus Pseudocheirus; species Pseudocheirus occidentalis. Next base: position 9,946 of record JAQQSW010016287.1, on the reverse strand, counting down.
ACCTGGGAAATGTTCGTGTCAACTCTTTTGTGATTAATGCAAAATACTAAGACTGTTTCTAAAACCTGAAGGAAAAAAGAACCATTAGAATCATATCATAAGCAGCTTCATATACCAGACATTTACATAAGACAGATCCAGAAGTACTCAATTCCACTCGTATCCACCAAGGGATCCCCAAAGTAATCAATAATAGTCTTTTCAGAAGGGGATTGAGAATAATGGAAACTGGACTGAGCCTATAATTCCATAGGGAACTCTCTCTATCAGTGCATATATTTATTTACTCTGCAATGTAGAGTATTGAGGTACTAAGTAGTAAAATGATTTACCAAGGGTTACATAGCCTGTTTATATCAGAGGCAGATCTTGACTTCAAAGATGGCTCTCTATCCAATGTTTGACATCTAACACTATTCACAACCTGGTTCTAAAGCTGCCTTTACAGACTTAACTCCCTTCTATGCATGCTGCAAGTTATTCAAAATGTCATTCTTTCAGTTACTCATACACAGCACTCAATTTCTCACCTCTATACCTTTGTATTGTTGTATTATCTTTCTATCCTCAGCAATTAGCATTGTGCCTAGAATATAAGGTAAGTGCTTAATAAATGCATGTTGATTGGCTGATTGATTGAAGGTAGAAAAGGATTCTAAATATCAGATATTTTAAAAAGAATACATCCCCAGTCCCCAAGATAAAGGTGTCATATACAAGTTCTAGTAATCTGAGAAAGTTCTAGTAATCCAATTTGACAGGAATGTCTTGCTTGTCCTTTGCTTTTGAAGAGGGTGAGTGATATCATGGCCCAATAGCTTGACTCATGCATGAATTGTATTTAAGTGAGACAGAGTTGCACAAAGTCATCAACCTCAGTTTCTCTTCCAGAGTCATTGAAATCCAGTGGCAAGAGAAAAGGTAGGATAACTGACAATGACTGAGGATGCAGTGGCTTTGCTCAGCATCTTTGATATTTCAAAGTACTCCAGAGCACCTGCTCAAGCCCCTTCATGTCTGTTGGAACAAATTCATTCTGCTTCACATGCTTGGTATAGATGTCCCCCTAACTCACTGACAGGTTTGAGGCCTCTTGGTTACCCTCAACCTGCTTTGGCCAGTCTGCCAGTATGGTTTTTCTGGGGTTTGGCCACTGTGCATTCTACATCTTCTTGGAGCCATAGGTGAAAGTTTGGTGAAAGTGGACACTTAAGGTGACTGAGCAGCCCTGAAAAGCGTACAGTAAGTGCTCACAACCAGAGGTGCTATTCCTCCCTGAAAACCCCAAAACACTAAAATGAGTTCAAGAAGGCAATGGCAAACCACCCTAATATCTTTGCGAAGAAAAACCCAAATGGGGCCAAAAAGTCAGACATGACTGAAATGTAGAACTCATGGAAAAGAGTAGCCTGAAATTAGGCTAGAAAGGTCAGAAGTCAGAGAGGAAAGGGACTTAAATGCCTAGATAATGAGCATCTATTTTCTCCTATAAGGAATGTGGCACTGCAGAAAGTATTTAACGAAGAGGTGTGATATGACACCTATTCCTTAGTAAAATTAGTTTCATAGCTTTATAGAAGATGGAATAGAGAAGAGAGACTAGAAGTAAGTAGATAAAAAGGATTCCAGGGAAGAGGTGGTAAAGGAGTGCATTAGGAAAATGGCCCTGAAAATGAAAAAAATGGGAATGAATTTGAGAGATGTTATGGAAGTAGAATTGGCCTGATGGTAACTCATAGGATCTCTGGAATTTAGGAAGAGGAAGAATGAAAAATGTCTCTGAATTTATAATCTCAGCAACTGAGAAAATGGCAGTTAAGTATAGAAACAGATGGAATTATTCTGATGTCAAAGGAAGCAGGAGTTTCTAAGGGTATTTTTATTCAGAATAAATGAATGGGATTGGAATTTCCCAAATGATTTTCTTTTCTTTCCTAGTAAGGGATAATCACAAGAAATAAAAGGAAAAGCTCCAATCAGCTATACCATGAGGAAAGATTTATGGATCTTTCACTAACAATTAGTCCAAAATGTTTCTAAGTGTTTCATGAAAAGCATTTCCAACTATTCCATCATCAAAATTTTTGTTCCCTCATTCCCAGTTCATGATTATTTATTCTAATCACACTTTCTATTTTCTGGGTACCTGCAACATTCATATTCCCCTAACAGATGAACCCTAACTTATACTCCTGACTTAAGATGAACTTCTGAAATCTCAAATAAAATTTATACAAAGGGTAAGGCTATAGCCTGATCTAGTTGAAAGAGTATTCAATCTGGAATCAGAGAATTTATCTCCAAATTCTTATTGGCTTATAGGCTTATTCACCCAGTTATATGACTTTGAGAAATACCTGGTTCTCAGTTTCTGGATTTAATGGGGTAATTGGACCAGAAGCAGACACTGTGCTAAGCCCTGGGGATACCAAAAAAAAAGATAGTCTGCCCTCAAAGAGCTTATGTTCCACTGGGGAAAGATATATAGTATATAAAAGGAAGATGACTTAGAGAAATTCTGGAATCCTTTCCAGATCTAAATTCTGTGACCAAATGACATAGATCAGAGGTATCAAAAACCTGGCCCAGGCAGCATGTAGCCCCCAACACTCCAGGATGTAGCCTAAACCAGATTAAAATATAATTTGGAAATATAAATTAAACAAAAATACAATATAACATACATAACATAAATATGTGACTATTCTAAGTCAATATGCACACCATAGAGATCCTTATATATAGTGTAGAGACCCTGTTTCTATTTGAGTCCAGCATTATTAATGGAGACTGTCTTGCAATTTATCAATTCCATCTTCCACTAAAGAAATATCCCTTTCATCAATTACTCTAAATTAATGAAATTGCCTGGATATTATTTGTGCATATTGTACTTGACCATGAATATTTCTTCCCTCCACTTAACTATTTAGTCAAAGCTAGTTCTCCATACTTTTGGACATCATCCTTATCTATTCTGTAAATTTTTCAGAGCAACAACCTAATTACAGTATCACAGAATCTCAGGTGGAGGCTCAGAGATCATCTCAGTCAACCCTTATCAGAATAGAAGGCCCCTCTGCAGAAGACTTAAAAATTGGTCAACCAGCAGCCTCTACTCTTAAGAAGCCACAGGCAAGAAACTCATTATTTCAAGAAGCAACCCATTCCACTTTTAGACATATATACATATAATTTTTAGGAAATTTCTCCTAAGCCCATTGTAACACTATTCTTTCTTACTGGGATCCAATTTTATTTGCCAATTAAAGTCTGGGAACATGACTCTGTTACAAGACAGCAATTAGTCTTGTATGCTGAATATATGCATTAGACAGGACCTAAGCTCCACAAAAATCTTCAGTATTATTCCCAGATGAAAATAAAATTGAGTACTTAATAGAGTACTTAACTTAGCTGGGGAGAGAAAAAAATATGTTAAAATAAGAATATTGTTCAGGGCGACTCATAAAAAAATGCCTTCATGCATCTACCTTCTTTAATGAGATCACCTCTCTAGTATTTGAACTTGATCCAACAGTAGGCAAGACCACCTATTGTTTTTTCTCTGTTGACCAGAGAGTGATAACTCATATTAGGATTATGAAGAAAGCAATCATCCATCATGAGAACAGCCTTTGGCAGCACTGAACACCAGCATTTCCATACAGAGACAACACGCTGGTGCAGTCAAATAATCCAAGCACATTAATTCCAACTCTGTATGCTATAGATTCATTTGGAGAGGTCTCAGGCTACTGTACTAAAGAGGTATAAATCAAATTTAATAGACATTCCATAGCATCCAGTACTATCTAAATTCAGAATGCTCCCAAGTAGGCTTTGCTCTGAATACACATCTTGGGGCAAATATCTCAACCATTCTAAACAGATATATTGCTAATACAGTATACTAAAAATCAACTTACACAATAAGGAACATCTTTCAAAACTTGAGGAATAAAAAACTCTATACTGGTAGCCAGGAAACCTGAGCTCTAATGTGAGCTTTGCCAATTAAAAGCTGTGTTACCTTTGGAAAGTCATTTACCTCACTAGACTTCCATTTCCTCATCTGTAAAATGAGAGATTTGAACTAAATAATATCTGAGGTTCCTTCTATTTCTGTGTTGAATGTTCATTTTCTAATTCTCTAGCCAATCCTATTATTTACCATAACTCTGATCAAAACTTTTTCTTTCTGTGTTCCTTCCTTTCCCTTCCCTCTACCTTTGCTCTTCCTTCCTTCTTTCTGTTTTATTTCCCTGCTTTGGTAATCCTATTTCTTATACCTCTTTCCTTTCCTTCTATCTTTCTTCATGCCTCCTTTTCTTTCTAATACCTCATTTTCTGTATTCCTTCTCTCTCAAAAAAGTCACTGAAAATATTAGCTGAATGAGGATGTTGCCAGTAGGAGTATCCTGGTAAATGCTTAAAAACTAGTTCTCAAGAAAAAAAATGCAAAAGACATAACTTTCAAGTTTGACTTGCATTTTTAATATTTTTAAAGTCTAAGCCCTCAATAAAAAAATAAAGTCCTTATTTATAGCATTTGCTATGATACCTGAAATATAAATGCTCACACTGAAAATTTAATAATTGATTTTCAGGAGCTTGGTTGTTTCCAGACTTATCCCACATAACCTAGTCTCTCTCTTCAGTCTATCCTTTTTAGCTATGCTAAAGTCTTCTTAATGGAAAAGTGTGATCATATGACTATTTATAGGATAAAATGCAAAAAAAATTATTCCAACATTCTATGACCAAAGAGTCTAGCTCCAATGTACATTTTTAGACATTTTACAGCACTCTTTTTCACTTTCTCTATGTCCTAGTGAAAACTGACTCCCAGTTGTTCCTGGATCTCATTCTAACTTCTACCACTGTCAATATGTTCGTGATATCCTCCATACCAGGAAAGAACTTCTTCCATATTACTTCCTGTTGAAATTCTTCCTTTTCATTCCACACCAATTTTAGGATGAAGTCCTCCATGAGACCTTCCTTGATTGCCTTCTGGAGTTCAATATTACACACATTTGTTTGACTATGGACAAATCACTTCAATTCTCTTTATCTCATTTTCTTTATCTGAAAAATACAAGGAATTGAGTAAAATAGGTCCCTTTCCAACCATGCATCTATGAGTCTATGACTTTTCCAAGGCACTAAGTTCAATATAACCTATATTATAATAACGGGTGCACATCCCATCCTCCTGTTAGGCTGTAAGCTCATTGAGGTCAAAGACTATGTCATATTTCATTTTTTAATCCCTTTTGAAGCATCTGATACTGTGCCTTGTTCATATTTACTTCAGTGGATCCATGATCTGAGTACTGTCAGTGTTCTCTCCATATACCATGGGTAAATAGGCTGCTCAGGGAGGACTAACATCTCCGATGTGAGGGTTTGCCAAGCCCTTTGGTGTCCACCTGTCACCCAACTTTTGTCTGTAGCTCCAAGAATCTGTAGCATGTACAGTAGCCATGGTCCAGAAAATGATAATGGCAGATTGGCCAAACCAGGTACAAGGTAACTGATAAGATTCAAACTTGTCAGCAAGCTAGCAAGATGTCTACCCCAAGCATGTGAAGACTTCCCTTGGCAGAATGAACAGATTGAGAACAATTTGTTCCAACAGCCATAAAAGTGGCTGAAGCAGGTAGTATGAAATGCTTAGAGCTCGGTCAGACATGAAAGATGCCAAGGGCATCCACTGCATATCAGGCCATCACAAATCACCTTGACTTTTGTCTTTCTAGTGGATTTCTATTACTCTCTGAAAGAGACAGTGAGGCTGTAGACTTCATGGAACTCTGTCTCGCTTAAATCCAATTCATGCACAAGACAGAACATCACCCTGTGATGTCATTGGTCTTCTTTGAAAGCAAAAGACCAACAACAGCAGCAGCAGCAGCAGCAGCAGCAGCAGCAGCAGCAGGAGATCACAACCTATCCATACTTTTTCATCTAGCAAAATTTTGTCCATGACCACCCATACATTCTATATAAAGCACCCATCCAATGTTCTGGAGACCTTCTTCTACATCAGTGGTTCTCAACCTGTGGGTCGTGACCTCTTTGGGGGTTGAATGACCATTTCACAGGGGTTGCCTAAGACCATCGGAAAACACATATTTCCAATGGTCTTAGGAACCAAGATGCTACTCCTCTATCTGTCTCCAGGCAGGTCTGCCCACATGCGGATATACCCACATATGAGTATTAAAGGGTTGCCGAAATAGGAAGGTTGAGAAACATTGTTCTAGATCTTATAACATTTCATCAGTACTAAGGGAATCATTTGGCTGTCTATCCTTTAACAATCCCTTTCAACCTATGACTAGCTCACTTTTTTTTATAAATAAATTTCCTTGTACACAGTAGACACTCAATAAATGCTTATTAAGTGAAATCAAAATGAATTTTCAGGTGGATTTATAGAAATGAAATGCATGAGTATTAACTTACTAACATTATAAACATTCCTTTAGCAATACATCTTAAAAGCAATTAATTAAAGAAAATCAGCTAATGCTTTCCTCCTCCACAAATTAAATTAATTCATAATTAATAAGATAACAGCAATTTACCAAGCTGCAATCATTTAAACCAGGAAACCAAGATAATAGTAAATTAATCAACTTTATCTCTCAAAGTACCACACCAAAAAGACACATAGTTTATTTATACCCAGACAAATATTGTTGGGTTAGTTAAGTATAAGGTCTAACTTAATCACATGGGAAGATATGAAGCTTTATTTATTTTTTAGATCAAAAGGAAGATTTGTTCAAACCCACGTAGCATTTCTGTACTTTCACATTTGCAAATAGGTAATTAATGAAGACATTTCCTATGTAAAACCACCATATTTCCCCCTAAAAACACAATTATTGAATTTCTATATTTGGAGGATTCAGGCACATTCCATATAAGTCATTGGAAGCACAGTCTGATATTTCAGAATTGCTAACATTCTGTAAATATAGAAATTATGTAATTCACTCCAGAGCTGTTTGTTACTTCATGGCTTCTGAATTTAAAATTAATACAATAACAAGAGTTAGAGTAGAGAGGAAGAAAATCTGGAAGTAGAAAGGAATAATACCTCAAGAAAGAAGAGGTTCAGACTTTTTAGAAAACCAGGTTTCTATTGTTCTGAAGTTCCAGTGTTCCAGAATTTTGGGTCATGGGGAGGGAGATGGGAAGAAGTAAGAATGATGTCCCAGTGGAGATAATGAAGCTGTAGAAAATTATTAATAAAAGCAATTATGGTGTTTGTCCAGTCTGCTCATAATGCTGTTGACTTGAAAAATTGAGTTGAAATAATTTAAACAAGATTCAATCTAAGGCAGCTGAGGTTTTTGAGTCAACGTCAGGGATCTTTGGTTAAAGACAATAAGAGATATGACATAGGTCTAGGGATGAGTTAATATTGATTTTCAAAAAGGAAGCAGCAGGAAGAGGTCAGATTTAAGCCAGCTAGCCTGAATCATTCCTGGCCAATTTATAAAATAGATTATTGGAGATCTTTTATAAACATCTGATGAACAAAGCAATGATCACTAAGAACCAGAATGGCCACATCAAGAGCTGATCATGTATATTGATAGATTGTTGGGGGTTTTATTGACAGGGTGCTAGACTTATAGATCATGGGAATACTATACAAATAATATGCTAGAGCACAGAACCTGGAGTTACAACGGTCTAAATTCAAATACAGCCTCAGACACTTACTACTTGTGTTCCTTTGGGCAAGTCATTTAACTTCAGTTTGCCTGAGTTCCCCCATCTATAAAATGGGGATAATGATAGAACCTTCTTTCCAGGGTTGTTGTGAAGATCAAAATAAGGCAGAATTTGAAAAGGGCTCAGCATAGTGGAAGGCACTTAGTCATCGATTCAATAGATATTGTTCATTTCCTTCCATTAACCTTGTGAGCAAGATGGAGAAATCTAGGTTGGACTATAAGGCAGATTTGGAAGTATTGAATTATTGGATTGAAAGAGCAATCATTGACAGATTAATATCAGTTTGGGATGCCCTCTCTGTTGCTGTTGAATACACTTATGGATGAATCCTGCGAAGGAATGGAAGTTAGAAGGGGATGCTACCTACCTCACCATGACCATGAGCTAACCCTTAATAAAAGATTTTGTTCTATGAAGTTTGGATTGAATCAAAGTGTCACACTTGAGGACATAGAAGGCCACATGTGACCTTGAGGCCACAGACTCCCCCACCCAACCCACCCCCCAGGTACCTAATGCTACCTTTGTTTGCAAAACTCTGTGAGAACAAATTAACAAATGTTAATGTCCATTGCTGGGTAGCATTTTCACCCTAATATATTCCATGTAGACTCCCTTGGATTTCAGAGCACTGCTCTAAATTATACTTCTGGATACCGACCTTGCCCCCTTAGCCCTTGGGTTTCCAACTGCAGGAGCTTTGACTGTACAGGAAAAAGCTCTGTTTGGTATCCCTAAATTTCTACTCAGACTATGCTTTAAAAAAAAAAAAGCTCAGGGTTCTTTCCTCAGAGCCTGCTAGTCTTTAACTACTATGAACCAAAGACCCCCAAACCCAATTAGAACCCAAGGATTCCAGATGTCTTTTTTCCATATTAAATACATTTTTTCCCCTCCTAGAAAGTTTTGAAAACACTCAAGTTGCTTGCAGCCCAGCAAAGTCTCTAGGTTTGGACCCAGAGACCACAAGGCAAAACTGCCAAGGCCTAAACTCTCAGCATTTCCTTGGCCTCAGGGTATGTCCTTAAACCTCTTAGGAAGTGAACCAGTGGCTCCTATCAGAATTAGCTTCTTCATCTATAGACAAGTGTTGTGAGTCCCAGGTTCTTTTCTGGGAAGGCAAAGGACCTTCTGGGGTTTTGACTTAATTTTTATTACATTTGTTCATGTACCAACATTCTTTGAAATTGTTCAAATGGCTTTGGTTCTACCTAACTTCATAGGAAACAGGAAACAATCCTCCCTTAGAGAGTGCTGAAGGGTTCCACCCAGAATCCCAGGAGGGTTCTGAAATCTTGATTCAAATTGAAATGGTTAATCTCTGAATTTGATGGCTCCTTTATAAGGAAAGAAGCATGGAAGAATATATCAGAGTCTCCTGTTCAGCATGGAATGACTTTTACTTGTGAATCAACTTTTAAAGGGGGCTATTGCACGTAGAGGATTTCGATAGCTAGACATCCCTACATCATGTTGAAATCAGGATTACAGACAACTGTTTACTGAAGGTCCCAAGTATGGTAGAAATAAGAACCTTTCCATGCTTTAAGGACATATTCCTCCCCCAGTGAAAATGAGTAACCTAGCAATCACATTTCTTTCCCATTGTACTCTCAGTGAAATCACAGGAATTTTAAAGGGAATTTTGAAGGGAATAAAGAGACTATATGTTTTAACCTACATCTTAACAAGAAATTCTTCTAAAATATCCACAAGAAGTAAGGGTGGCATGCATCTTAAGGGAACAGGGAAGAATGCTCATGTAGAGAGAGAACTATGGCCCCTGAGACAAGTCAATTAACATTTCCTAATCTCAGCATTCCCAATTATAAAATTAGAATAATGACAATTGTAGAACCAACCTAACAGTCTTTTTGTAAAGCTCAAATTAGAAATGCAGTCCTTGGTAAATTGTAAGGTGCTATGTAAATGTCAGCTATTACCATTATTATGAGAGACTTCAACTATCCAAATTTCCAGTGGACATTCTATTCTACTAAGAGCATGGATCTAATGTACATCTTCCCTTGCTTTACTGACAATTCTATAACTGAGAAAGAAAGGGAGAAAGAAAGAAAAAGGAAGGAAATAAAGAAGGAAGGAAGGAAGGAAGGAAGGAAGGAAGGAAGGAAGGAAGGAAGGAAGGAAGGAAGGAAGGAAGGAAGGAAGGAAGGAAGGAAGGAAG
>JAQQSW010016286.1:0-11709 GCA_028646575.1 Pseudocheirus occidentalis | reverse complement strand
GGTGAATTCTTTCAAGTTCTATTTTGCCCTCTGATTCTAAAATATCCAGGCAATTTTCCATGAGAATTTCTTGAAGGATGCTTTCCAAACTCTTTTTTTGATCATGGTTTTCAGGTAGACCAATAATTTTCAAATTGTCTCTCCTGGATCTATTTTCCAGGTCGGTGGTTTTTTCAAGGAGATATTTCACATTGCTTCCTATTTTTTCATTTTTTGTAACTCTTTAATAGTATCTTGGTTTCTCATAAAGTCGTTAGCTTCCACTTGCTCCACTCTAATTCTGAAAGAATTATTCTCTTCAAAATGCTTTTGAGACTCTTTCTCCATCTGGGAAATTTGACTTTTTAAGTCATTCTTCTCCTCATTGGCTTTCTTGGCCTCCTCTGCCATCTGAGTTAATTTGCTCTTTAAGGTGTTGTTTTCTTTAGTCAGGTTGTTGCCTCTCTTTTCATGACTTTCTCACTTCATTCTCGTTTCTCTTTCCAGTTTTTCCTCCACTTTTCTTATGTGGTTTTCAAAGTCCTTTCTAAGTTGATCCATAGCTTGTAGGCATTCTTCCAGTGTCTTGGAAGCATTTGGTGTGGGAGTTCTGACTGTGTTTTCTTCCTCCCTCTCTATGCTGTGATCGTTATTGTCCACAAAAATGGATTCTAGAGTTTTATTGAGGTTCTTACTCTGCTTCCTTTTCCTCATGTTGGCCAGTCTATTAATTGCTTGGATTTTTAGCTCTGTGGAATTCTGCTTCCTGGGGGTTTGGGGTGGGGGGAAGTTGTGTCCCAAATCGCTGGGGCCTTCACAGCTGCTGGAGCTATTAGTGGGTGCTGCAGCCCCCTTCCCCCCACCCCGCGCTTTGGCTCACTGAAAGCACACCCCAGGACAACCACTCAAGACCATGATCCATATCCAGGCTGCTCAATGCAGCAGCCCTTGGCCCTGATGAATAGCCTCGGCCCCTCTGCTTTCTGCAGACCAGGGCCTCTGAAGTAGCCCAATGGAGGCTGCTGCTGCTTTTAGCCATTCCTGCTGCCACAGCAGGCCTCTTGCTTCTTCCTTGCCCTGGGACCTGTTTGGCCAGACCACTCTTCTCCTCCAAATTTAGCAAATCCACTGACCCTTCTTTTAGCCTTCTTTCCTCCGGCCTGATAAATGTGGGAACTGTGCCTCCAGTACCGCAGATCTACTCTCCTATAGATTCGGCTAGGCCTGACTGCCCTGGGGCCTGGCCTGTAATTGTATAGCATCTTGTACTTAACTGATGTGGCTATTGCAACAACCACTGGCTTCCTATTCTCTACAATACTTGTACCATTTAACTCATCATAATCCTTTGACTGGTGATACACATTATCCCCACGTCACAGATGAGTACAACAAGAGTTAGTGTACAGAAATGAACTGCCCAGTGATACACAGTTACATTGTTATTGAGTCTCGGGGAGAATACATTTCTCCTGACTAGTACTGTGTTCTTCCTACCACATAAAATTCAAATTGAGGTCTGGGGGAAGAGAAAGAGGTGGAGATATCCTTTCAATTTGATTTAATAGCTACCGTTCATCAAGAATAGCAGTTACTTTATGATCAAAGATGTACTGCCACTGATCTAGTTCAGAATTATAACCAAGCCTTGAAAAAGTAAATGATGGGAAATTTAATTTTCTAGTTTCAACTTTTTTGTCATTTGCTTAGAATTAGAGATGCATATTTAAAAAGAAATATCATCTTTTGGCAGTTGTCTCTAGATTTATGCCTAATGGAAAAAATATAAATGATGTCTTAAATTCCTTCCACAACTTTCTTCATTTCCACGTCAAAAAATAGGGGAAGTTCATCTGACTCTATTATACTACTGGTGATGGTGAGGATAACAACTGGTCAAGAGGATCTTGGTTCAGATCTCTACTGTGCCACTTTTCTTCTGTAGCACTATGACAAAACTCTTCACCCTTCTGGAAATCTTCATTCTTAAAATGTGGGGATTAAATTAAATTACCTCTTAGGCAGTCAAATTACACATGAGATACAGTACTGATACTAGAGTATGAAAGGTCTACTTTTAATCTCAACTCAAATACTAACTGCAATACTGGGAATGTTCTTTAACCTCTGTCTACCTTAATTTCATTGTAAATGGGGTAGCAATAACATCTGCTACCTGACAATGTAGTTATAATAAAACAAGGCAATATTTGAAAAGTTTTTTCCAAGCCTTAAGCTTTATATAAATTACTACCAAGGTCTCTTTCAACACTAAATTGTCCTTGGGATTCCTGATATCCCTATGTGATGACGCCACAATGCCAGTGTAGAGATATAACACAGGAGGGGACTGATTTTGTTCTTCTCCTCAAGGAAGTGAAGGACATTAATCTGTTTAAAAAATGCCCAGATATCAAATGATGATTCAGATGCATCATTTTTTTTAATTTAAGCTTTTATAATCAGAGTCCTGTACTAGGACAAAATTGTGAAGTCAATGAAATTAGTCTTTAGCACACTCAGACTTCCCTTTGATCCTACCAAGCTGTAAAGCTTCCTTTCTCTTTCATACAGAATATGTGGATTATATGAGATCAGAAAGGAAAGTGGCTTAATTAACTCAACTGGATAAACGTAGAATAAGCACAATATGTCATACTCCCTCCCAAGAGTATTTGAATTATAAATGGTTCCATGGAGGGAAATCATTGGTTTCATCCAAAAAAAGAGATCTGGACATAAAAACTTAGACAAAGCTGACCTTTTTTTGTGTCTAATCACATTTATTGGTTAGGTTGTTACAGTGATGAAGACCAGTGGAGTGTAATGCCAAGCACAAGCAACTTCCAGGTTCAAATTACCAGCACAGTAACTCTCCATTTATTCAGTAAGAGATTAAAGGCAAAACATTCACAGAAAAGAGAAAAATCAAAATACATGGTAACTCAATCATTTATTAAGTCCTCCATTCAATCGCAAAGTACAAAAGTCAAAAGTTTTCCACCCCTGGATCACAACTGAATTTCAATACCATCCTTCACCACCAAGCACCCTCTCACAAAGTAGTGGAAAGCACAAAGGCCATTCATACCTAGGTCAGCACTAGGTTACAAAATAATCACAGCAGTCAATATCCAAGGAGAGGTCTTTTCTTCATCTTGACCCAAGGCAAGTTCTCAACACTTTCTGTTCCTCAAAAGACGCAGCTTAACAAAGACACAATAGCAAACATATACGTTGCCAGTGTCCTCATCAATTCACTCTCTGCCTGTGAAATCAACCTAGACCCATCAACAAGGTCTGAGGAATCAGCACAAATCATAGTTCCAGCACCCCTCAAAACATCAGCAAGACACTCCTGCAGGATTTCTGTAAACATGCAACAAGAAAATCCTCTTTCAAGGCTTCTGAACCAACAGCAAGGTCCTAGGACTTCTGCAACAACAGTAACATCCTCCATCAGAAGATGAATCTGACAAAGCAACATCAAAACACAGACAAAGTACTGGCACCACAGTCATGCTTCGTCCAAGTTCTCCTCTCTTCTCATTTCTCAGGAGTTTTCAGTTCTCAGTTCAGCCTCCAGATGCTGGCTCCCAGAAGTTCTTCTGTGCTCTCTCAGTTTGGGCCTCTCCCTCTATATGGCACCAGCTCCTCCTGCTTCAGCCACCCCCTTGTCATGTCAACAAGTCCATCCTATTTTGGAGTTCAAATTCCATTACCATTACAGATGGTCAGGGATTTGAAGGCATTATTTCATAATGTGTTGGCTGAAAGAAGTAGGGATAATTTTTATCTACAAAAGTTTATATTTAATTGGGGACACAAACACTTCCTTCTAATATTAAAAGAGTTCAAATTTTCAATAGTGATTACAATTATTTCTCTACAATACTAAATTTTGGAGCAAAAAAACCCCCACTCTTGCCAACTCTACCTTCTTCTTATTCATTCATTACTTAGTCTCCTTGTAATCAGGTTTTTGTCCAAACCACTCTGTTTTCTTTATTCTTTTTGGAGGGGGGAAGGCAGGGCATTTGGTTTAAGTGACTTGCCCAAGGTTACACAGCCAGTGAGTGTTAAGTGTCTGAGGTCATATTTGAACTCAGGACCTCCTGACTCCAGGACTGATGCTCTATTCACTGCGACACCTAGCCACCCCAACTCATTTTTTTTTGAAATGCCCAAGTCACCACTGGATTTTGGATTCATAAGTCATTGAGATTTTTCTCAGGCCTCATCCTTTTTTTTACACTTCTGAAACACTGGAATCTATTGACCACTTTTTCTTTTTTACATTTTATCTTCACTTGGCTTCAATCTGAGAAAATTTTTTGAGGATGTAGAGTTGTGACTAGCACCAGAAAACATCTAATTTAATCTCCTTAAATCCCTTTTAGGGACAGAGAGTAAAAAAAAATCACACAAAGTCAAACAAAAGATAAGTAGCAGGCATTGAATTCGTACTCAAGTATTATGAGTGCAAATTCAGTCATCTTCCCATTACAGCATTCTCTCTTTTGTTTTTCATCTTATCTATGTATAAGACCACAACTTCTCATTTCCTTCACTGATTTCTGATTGCACAGAAGATGGAATAATATTCTTTTAAGTCAGAACAGCAGCATTTGAATCATGCCTCACAATTTTATTAGCTTTTTGATCACAGGTTTGTTGCCGTATTGTTCAGAAGTTTCAGCTGAGTCCAACATTATGTTACCCCATTTTAGGTTATCTTGGCAAAGACCTTGGAACAGTCTGATATTTCCTTCTCCAGATCATTTTACATGTGAAGAAACTAAGGTAAATGGGGGGGGGGGTGAAGTGACTTGCCAAAGGTCACACAGCTACTAAGCTAAATAAGCTAATAAAATCCAGTCTGAAGCTGGATTTGAACTCAGGTCTTCCAGATTCCAGACCTGGCACCCTACCATGGCCAAGTCACTATAAACCCCAGTTTCCCTAAATGTAATATGGGTATCATAAAATACCTACATTGCAGAATTGTGAGAATGATGCTTTGCAAAAGTTAAAGCATTGTAAACCTTAGTTTTTTCATTGTAAACCTTTTCTGCTGATTAATGATCTCATCTCTTCTCAAGGCTTTATGTTTTCTTCTTTGTATTCTAGTTCCTCTAATTCAGTATGTTCAACCATCTTTCCCCCTATAACTTTCTTTCCTTTTAACTTACTTATTTTCACAATAGAGCTGCCTCTCTCCTGATCATCCAGGCTTGAAACCTCAGAGGCACATCTGCGTCTCAATTTTTCCTTCTCTGATCTCCTCCCCAGTAGACTCATCGGCCAGTAGTATAAACTTAATCTTGGCAGTGTCAATCAAATATATGTTACATCTGAACTAGATTCTCTTTTGTCCAATGCTTTCTTCACTAAGTTGCCAAAATCCACCTTATTATTATGTACATATCTGTTCATAGAACTCCTCTGCTCAAAAACCTTCAAGTATTCCCCTTTTCTTTCAGGATAAAAAGCAAACTCTTTTGTGTGTATCTACAGTCTAGCTCCTTTCCATATTGATTTCCACCTTTACCTTTCATACATTCTTAGTTTAGACATATTGGAACACTAGTTTCTCCCTGGCCAATGCCCACCTTTGTGTGTTTGCTCTGGTCATTCTACATATTTGGAATGTATCATTTCTAACACCTGAAATCCTTTAAGGCCTTACTCAGGTTATCTTTCCCTTCTTAGTTAATCATATAGCTTTGTTCATACATATTTATTCTTATGCCTTTCTACTTTGATTTCTGCCTCTTTGTATACATGTTTTTCTTCCTTCTTCCTTGTATCCTACATTTGTGTGAGTATTTTCCTTCCTCCATCTTTCAACTCCTTCCAGTTGCATGGCAAAAATCTTGAATAGAAGGACCATATAGTTTTTCATTTGTATTTCTCAAATACCAAGCTTTTCTATACATGAGGCATTTACTGAATATTTTTCATTCAATTGCATCTGACTGCTTATCTTTAGAGGACAGAACTAGAACCCTGAATAGGTTACAGAAAACCAGTCTTCAGCTGAACATAAAAAAAAAAAAACAACAACCTCAAACCCTCCAAACAATTATAGTTGTGAAAAAATGGAATCTTTGACATGCCACAGGGAGAGGGAAAGGAATAAAACCTATTCTCCATCAGTGTATTATCAAGTGGGGTCTAGATAACGTTGAACAAGTGACTGGATTGGATGATTATTTTATCTCTAAGATTACATGCTACTAAGGGCAAGAAGTTGGAACTGTAACACTGGTGTCAGGGAGATAATTTGGAGGTCAGAGAAGACTGCTCAAATTCCAACCTGTAGTTATTTACCTTCCCTTGCCAGTTTCCAAGTCAGAATTATTTTTCTATATCAAATCAGTTATGTATATGAAATGATTTGCAAGACTTGAAATGCTATTTAAATATTAGTTGCCATTTTTATGATTATTCCTATCCTTTTATAAAAAGGGCACAGAATAGCCAAAAAACACCATGATTCACCGGGAGCTTTCTTCTACCCTAAGTAGGATATAGCTGAACTGAGAGAGAAACAAACAAAACAAACATAACAGCCTTTTATGCACATGTTAAAAGGGAGGAGTTTCCTTTGCTCCAACAGAAATTGAATTGTGCTTCCAATTTTTTGATAGCACACTTAACCTTTTCACCTTTGTTTTAAGGGAGAATGTGATCAATTTAAATCATATGTACAAGTCATGTTGCAAAGGTCAACTACAATTGCTGAAGGTATTTGTATTTAAAATTCAGGAGGCCCCTTGTTCTTTTTTTTCCCTTTGACTATTTATTTTTCTGGTGGCATGATCTCAAGGTGAGCAAAAAAAAAGTTATTATTAATAAATTGTAATTCCAATTCTGAATTCTGTCTTCTAGCTGTTTGTCAGAGTTTGCTTCTATCCACTAGGATCTGCTTGTTTTTGTAGGGGCAGAAGTTACTAACAAATTTAAATATTTGAATTATCTTAAAAGCTGAAAGGGATATCTATAGCACCTTGGTTGGTTGCATAAAAATAATTCTGGATTTAGAGTCAGAGAACTTAGTTTGTCGTCTTATGAAGTTCACTTTTCCTCTCTGGGCCTCAGCTTCTTTCTTTGTAAAAATGGGGTTTAGACTATCATATGATCATAGATTTAGAAATGAAAGGAAATTTTAGGGATTATGTAGTTCAAAGCATTCATTTTAAAGAAGAAGAAACTGAGACTCAGAGAGATCAAATAACTATGCATAGTCACATTGGAAATAAGGCTCAAGATAGAATTTCTATCTGATTCAAACTCCGGTACTCTAGTCGCTATGCCATACTTTCTTATTATTAAGTACAAAAGGTGTTTATTGAATTGCATTCTATTTAGTCCTAGGAACCCAAAATAGGATTGTGAATTGAAGTTATATTTATAACTTCTAAGGTCCTTTTCAAACCTAAGTTTTTGATCCTACTTATGGATACATAACATGATGGATACATCCACAAAACTATGTGCAAGGGGCTTTGTTTGTTTGTTTGTTTTTTGTTTTATTTTATCTAGCGTCTGGTTACCTTACGAAGAGTAAGGCACCCTAGATGTCCTCAAAGAACGCAAAGGCCAATTTGGGAAAAGGAGAATGTGTATAAATAGCCATACACGGCAGTATTGGCAAACTAATAAATTTTATGTGGGTGTATATATTTATATATGTGTATGTATATGCTTACATATATACGTATACACATATAGATATACCTTAGAAAAGAGAAGGAAGTAATGGTATAACAGAGTGATTAGGAAAGACTTTTAATAGTTAGGACTTATACTAGGCCTCAAAAAACAAATCAGATTTAGTTAACTAAAGTTGAACAGGAAGACATTGTAGACAAGAGGAATAAAAGTTGGATAATATATGACATGTTTGAGGAATAGTCAGTCAATAAACATTAAGTGCCTCCTGTGTGCCAGTCACTGTGCTAAGGATTGAGGATATAGAAAGAACCAGAACACAGACCCTGCCTTCAAGGAGCTCACAATCTAATGGTGGAAACAACAAGCAAATAAATATATACAAAAAAGCTTTATGCAGTATAAAAACAAAATAAATAAGAGAGAGAAGTCACTAGAATTAAGAAGATTTGAGAAAGGCTTCCTATAGAAGACGGGCTTTTAGGAGAGACTTAAAGGAAGCCAAGGAAGCCAGCACCATAGATATTGGGGAACATTCCAGGCAATGAGGACATCAAGAGAAAATGCTGGGAAGTGGGAGGCAGACCCAGATTGGCAGAATAAAGGCAGAGACTCATCTGAGCTCTTCCCCAAATCCCTCAACATAACTTAAAATAATGACTATAGGCAAACTCTAGAGTAGCAGAACCCACAAAAAGACAGAGTGAAACAATTTTCAATCCAAGGCCACTTAAAAGGTTTTCAGGAAAGGTCTGTTGCATGAGGGGCACAGAAGATGGCAAAATAAGCAGTAAATTATTGTAGCTATCCCATATTCACCTACAAATAACCATGAATTAGCATCCAAGAACAAATCATGGAACATTGGAGCCAGCAGAAAAATAGAGTGGAGCAGCCTTCTAGCCCAGGAAACTTGAAGGATCAGTGAAAAAGCTATATCCTGTTCAGGTAAACAGGGAGCATATTCTAGGTAAGAAAACATTCCAGCAGGCCAGCAGGAAGTCACACCTCAGCAAGCAAGCAAGGGATCCTGAGCCCCAGTATTGGAGAGCAAGCAAACCTCAGCACCAGGACTCCCCTTGTACCTAAGCATAGGCAAGGAAATAGCAGACTTCAGCTACAAGAATAGCCATATGTATTAGCATAGCTCCAGGTAAATAGGCATCCTCCAGTGCATAGAGGAAGCAGGCCAGACTTACATGAGCTTCAGTTTTGCCGTAGGGAAATGCAGAAAAACTCAATCAGAATGCAACCAAAAACCACAACTAAGACCCTGGTTCAACACCAGGTAAGCTGCCTGACCCCAATGGTCTCCAGCAGTGGTTGTCACACCCCAAAACACCCTCACAACATACCATCAGACACAATGGTCGCCCTGGAACTCAGGGCAACATCAGTGCAACATCAGGTAAATAGCCAGAGCCTGCAGCCACTGGGATAAGAAGCCTGAGACAGAACCCCTTCTACCTTGGGAACAGAGATAAAATTTAAAAGAAAGGTAAAAGACCTCCCTTAAAAATATAAGCAAAAGTAAAAATAATAATGTGACCATAGAAAGTTCTCATGGTGACAGGGAAGACTATGACACAAACTCAGAAGAGGACAATAATGACAAAATGCCTATGGGCAAAACTCTATAGGAAAATGGGAAGTGGTCTCGAGCTCAGAAAGCATTTGTGTAAGGGATCAAAAAGAAGCTTAAAACCATATAAGAGAGGTAGAAGAAAAATGGGGAAAGAAAATGATAGTAATGTAAGATAATTATTTTTTAAAAATCAACAGCTTGGAAAATTACTTAAAATGTAGAATTAGCTAAATGGGAAAGGAGATACAAAAATCCACTAAAGAAAACAGCTTCTGAAGGAGTACAATTGGCTGAATGGAAAACAAAGGAGAAAAGCTAATTGACGAAAACAACAACTTAAAATTTAGAATTGGGCAAATGAAAGATAAGGATTCTATGAGAAAATAAGAACCAATCAAACAAAAATCAGAAAAATGAAAAAAAATGAAAGAAATGTAGAATTCTTCATGGGAAAAACAACTGACCTGGAAAATAGATCAAGGAGAGACAGTATCACAATCTTTGGACTACCTGAAAGCCATAAACAAAAGGGGTATCTGACAGTATCTTTCAAGAAATTATCAAGGAAAACTTTCCTAATGTCCTAGAACCAAAGGGCAAAATAGGCATTGAAAGAACCACTGGTCATCTCAGGAAAAATCCCAAAATAAAAACTCCAAAGTACATTATAGCCAATTTTGAGACCTATCAAGGAAACAAAGTACTGCAAGTAGCCAGAAAGATATAATTGAACTATGGGGGAGCCAGTATCAGGATTACACAGGACTTGGTAGCTGCAACGTTAAAGGACTGGAGGTTATGGTACATGATATTCTGGAAGACAAAAGAACTAGGACTACAAACAAGAGTCACCTAACTGGTGAAATTAAGCATAATACATCAGGGGTAAAAATGGACATTCAACCAAATAGAGGGATTTAAAGCTTTCATAAGGAGAAAGTGAGAACTAAACCAAAAATCTCATCTTCAATATCAAGTCACAAGACAAGCATAAACAGATAAAAAGGGAACAAAAAACAAAAGTGATTCAATAGAACTGAAATAATTACATCAATACATTGGAAAGTGATACTTGTAATTCTTTAAAATTGTATCATGTGTAGTACAGCAAGAAGGACTGTACATAGAGCATATGGGTATAAGCTATATTTGAGCAAATAAAAAAAAATTAAGGGATGAGAAAGAGGAGTATAATGGGTACATAAGGGAGAGGAAGAAAGGGGTAAATTATTTCACATGAAGAGGTGCAAAAGCTCTATTCCAGTGGAGGGAAAGATGGGAGGGCAGGCAATGGGCATTACTTGAATTTTACTCTCATCAGTATTTGTTTACACAGGAAATAATACATAGTAAGTTCAATATGGACATCTATCTTAACTGACAGGAAGGTAGAAGGAGAGGACATCAAGTAAGGGTGGGTGGAGACTATTAAAAGGGATGTCAGATCAGGGGAGGTGGTAGACAGAAGCAAAACACTGGTGAGGAGGGAAAGCATGAAAGGAGAGAAAGGACAAACAGGAAGAATAATAGGATGGAGGGAAACACACAGTCGGTAATCATAACAGTGAAAATTAATGAAATGAAGTATCCCATAAAATGGAAGCTGAAGAGTGGATCAAAAACCAGAGTACTACATTATGTTTTTTACAGTAAACACATGTGAAGCAGAGAGACATGCACAGCATAAAAGTAAGGGGCTGGAGGAGACTCTATTATGTTTCAGCTGAAGAAAAAAGGGTAGCAATCTCAAACAAAATAGAAACAAAAGTAGATCTAATTAAAAGAGATAGGGAAGAAAACTACATCTTGCTAAAGGTACCATAAACAATGAAGCAATATCCATACTAATCATATATGCACCAAGTGATATAGCATCCATATTCTTAAAGGAGAAGTTCAGTGAGTTACAGGAGAAATAGTGAGCAAAACTATACTAGAGAGGGACCTTAACTGCCCCCTCTCAGAAACTGATAAATACAACCTAAAAATAAAGAAGAAACTAAAGAGTTAAGTAGAATATTAGAAAAATTACATTTTCTCCTTTGGAGAAAACTGAATGAGAACAGAAAGGAATATACCTTTTTTCTCAGCAGCACATGGCACCTACACAAAAATTAACTGTGTAATAGGTATATAAAAACCTCAAAATTATCTGTAAAATGGCAGAAATAGTAAATGTATTCTATTAGGATCATAATGCAATAAAATTACATTTAACAAATGACAATGGAAATATAAATAAAAATTAATCAGAAAACAAATAATCTAATCCTAATGAATAAGTGAGTCAAAGAACAAATCATAGAACCAATAAGTAATTTCATCATAGAGAATGACAATAATGAGACAACATATCAAAATTTATGGGAAGTAGCAAAAGTTGTACCTAGGGGGACAAATGATTTCTCTACATTCTGATAGTACCAAAATGGAAAAAAAAGAACACATCAATGAATTGGCCAAGCAAC
>JAQQSW010016285.1:0-11710 GCA_028646575.1 Pseudocheirus occidentalis | reverse complement strand
CATGACTCACAGTACCAAAGAAGGAAGGGAGAGATATCTGGGTTACTCCTCTATGTGAATCTGCTTCTCACGGCTCCTCAGTTTAGTCCAGGACACTCACCAGTACAAGATTTTCCCTGCTTGCCCTAGGAACTTTTCTAAGGGATCACCGGGAACTCTGACTTCCTCTTGCAAGCCTACTATAGTGATAGCACACACTAGGTTCTTAATAAATGTTTTATTGACTATGTATTAGTTGGGAACTTCATCATCAATGTCAGGTCAATAGAGTAACAAGTACCCAGGAGAGAGCAAACTCCCAGTAATTGTCTAGGAGACATCCCCAATGCCCCCCCCCCCAAAGGATGTTGAAAGGGGTAACCAGACAACATTTTATAGCTGGAGGGACTAAAGAGGGAAGTGACTGGACTAAGTCCACACATCTCATAAACTGGAAGGTTGGAGACTCAAACTTGGGTCTTCAGACTCCTGGTCTAGTGTGCTTCCATTAGTGAAGTGGGAGGTGAAGAAGCATTTATACAGCACCTATGACGTGCCAGGAACTTGGCTAAGTGCTTTTAAATATTATTTCATTTGTTCCTCCCAACAACCCTTTAGGTGCTGTTATTATCCCCATTTTACAGTTGAGGAAATTAAGGCAGACAGACATTAAGTGATTTACTCAAGGTCACTAAGTATCTGAGGCCAGATTTGAACTCAGAAAAATAAATCTTCTTGACCACAGTCCCAACATGCTACCACTGTGCCACTTGGCTGCTTCTGGTAAACCTTTATTTGCTCCCTAACATTAGTCACATTTGAACTCAGGTCTTCCTGACTCTGGACCCAGGACTCTGCACTATGGCACCACTTCACTGCCATCACCCCGAATTTTCCAGTTTGTCTGATCCTAGAGTTCATAGAGCTGCAGGCAACCTTATAGCCCCTTCATTTCACAGATGAGGTAATTGAGCCTAGACAGTGACTGTCCAAGGTCACAAAGACAAATGTGTGAAATATGCCTTTAAGGTGAGATCACTTTTAGAGGTGAGATCTACCTTTATATGGAACACTCGTACTGTTCTAAGTGAAGTGGCCTTGCACATCAGTTTTTTAAATTCATATAATTTCGCGAGGTTGAAATGTCTCAAGGGAGATGGGCCATTTTCCCATTGACCCAACATGCATCCTGCAATGTCCAAACCTTTCCAGGCTACCATAGCTGACCTTGGTCAGTTGGGAAACTTTTATGAATGCAAGCCTCAGACGCTTTGAGTCATTATAGCAGGAGGTAAATATTTAATTCAAGTGTTTGTTGAATTAAATTTTGAATACAGAATTAAGTTTGGTTCAGTTCTGCAACATTTCTTAAGCACTTATTGTATGCAAGCTACTTTTCTAGACTGATCACACAAAGTCAACAATGAAAGGGTCCTTACTTTCATGAAGATCATATTCTACTGAACTACTAGACCAGTGCAAGCACTCCAAGGAGTGCTCAGAATTCCTGGGGATGTAAGTTTTAGGAAAACTGCCTAGTTAATTAATTCTGTTGCAATTATACCACATGAGAGGAATGCCACTATTTAGTCTCTTCTCATTAATATAAAATTGAGGTATAGTATGATACAGTGGAAACAGCAGTAGATTTGTTTTTGTAGGGGAGAAGGCTGGGCAATTGGGGTTATGTGATTTACTCAAGGTCATACAGCTAGAAAGTGTCAAGTGTCTGAGGTCAGAATTGAACTCAGGTCCTCCTGACTCTAGGGCTGGTGCTCTATTCACTGTGCCACCTAGCTGCCCTGACAGCAGTGGATTTGAAGTTAGAGGGTCTGGGTTCAAATTCTGCTTGGCACAAAAATGTTTATTGTCTGGACTTGACTTACTTGGCATGAGATTTTTGAGGAGTCTGAATTTCCTCATTTGTAAAATGAGATAATTGACAAGATGTTTTCTAAGGATCTTTCCAGTTCTAAAACTAAATAATTCTCTGGTCCTGTGACTCAGGAATAGCAAGAGAAATGGCTAAGAAATCCCTCACTTTGGGACTCTTGATACAGATGAAAATCACCAGATTTCACAGAGGAGCTGCATGTACCTACAGAGTGCTTTTCTTTGAGGGAAGTTCTTTTTATAGACAAGTTAATTTGGCTTTAATTGCCACCCTGTGAGGCTTTGGATCAGCAGAACCATTATCCCCACTTTACAGATGGAGAAAGTGGGAAACAGCAGCATGGAGTAACATGTTCCCAGTAATGCAGCCAGTAGGTGGCAAAAGTTCAGGTTGCCCCATGTGGGCTTCGGGGATTCCAACCTATCCTTCCAACAATTTGGCTGGCCTGCTTCTTGTTACGAAGGATGGATGGGAAAATAAAATAGCCTATATAACACGTTACAGTTTGCAAAGTGCTTTACATACACTCTCTCCTTTGCTCCTTACAACAAGAGTGGCGAGAGATAGGCGTTATTATGATCTCCATTTCATAGAAGAAGAAATTGAAGCTGAGAAATGACTTCCCCATGGTTCTGCAGCTAGTAAGTGGCTAAGGATAGATTTGAACTCAGGTCTTCCTAACCCCTAGTCTAGTGCTACTCATATATCGATATTTTATGGGGAACCTTATGTCAAGTCAAATCAGTAAGTACTTATTCAGAGCCTTTTCTATTCTTCTATCTATCTATCTTTTATCTATCTATCAATCATCCATTCATCCATCTATCTATCTATCCATCTATCTATCTATCTATCTATATCTATCCATCTATCTATCTCTATCTATCCATCTATCTATCTATCTATCTATCATCCATTCATCCATTCATCCATCTATCTATCTATCTATCTGTCTGTCTATCTACCTATCATCTATCTATCTATCTCTATAGATATATTTATGTGGATGTATCTATAGATACATTTCTACATATAGATATTATATCTATATTACTGTTACTATCTATCTCTACATATTTATAGATATATCTATGCTTAGAATATATATATATATATATATATATATATATATATATATGTATATATGTCTGTGTGCCTGTTCTAAGCATTATTCTAGGTACTGTGGGAGACAGAAAAGGAGTGGAAGTCAAGAACCCCAAACCCCTCTCTATCTCATTTCCTCTTCTTCAAAATTAAGGAGTTGAATTACATGACCTCCAAGATCCCTTTCAGCTAGGTGATTGCAATAGAATGCTGGACCTCCAGTAAAAAGGCCTGAATTTGAATTGAGCCTCAGGCACTTACTAAATGTTTGGTCCTGGGCAAGTCACTTAACCTCTGTCTGTCACATTTTCCTCATATGAAAAATTGGGATAATAGTAGCACCTACCTTCAGGAGCAGGGTTGTTGTGAGGGTTCATGACACATAGAAAGGTTAAGAATCCCTTTTCTAACTTGTCAGATCTTTTTTACTCTCGAATCTGTGATTTTGTGAAGGCTTAGCATGTGTGGTAGATAGGCCTTGCTCTAGGAAGTCAGAGAAGAGAGTAGTCAACATAAGGTTAAAATGTGCAGTGTTTCAGGAATGCTTATACTCTGAGTAATTTAGGGGATCCAGTAATTTTAAAAAGTATCATTAAAACAAAGGCAAGAGTTGTGACTTCAGAAGACTGGTGAAACATGTCTCCACTCTCTTGGCTGAGTGGTGGTAGACTCTAAGTATACAGAATAAGGTCTACATTGTCTTTATTACAATGGAAGGTTCCACTGAACCTTCTTTTAGTAGAGAGGCAATGGGGAAGTGAAAGCAATATTGAAGGGAAAAAAAGCAGCAAAACCCATTATGCTGGGAGTGGTGACACCCATTTCAGGGGAGGCAGAGGCTGGCAGAATGCTGAGCTTGGGAGTTCTGAAATGCAATAGGACTAATGCTATGATGCGTTTCTGGGAACCCCAGGAGGGGCAAATCTGCCCAGCTCAAAAGCAGAGCAGATCAGAGCTTTTGAGCCAATCCTTGTGAGTGACAGCTGCTCGTTTATTCTGGGCACTATAGGGAAGCCCAGTTTCTTTTCTTTAAAAGAATGTTTAAAAAATTTTTTTCCAATTACATATAAAAATAATTAACATTATTTTAAAAAATTTTAGTTCCAAATTCTCTTCCTCTTTCTCCTGCCTCCCAATTTGATGTAAATTATACATGTGCAAAAGAAAAGACAGACAAAAAAGAAAAAGAGAGGTTTTTTTTTAAGTATGCTTTGAGGGGGCAGCTAGGTGGCACAGTAAATAGAGCACTGGCCCTGGAGTCAGGCAGGAGGACCTGAGTTCAAATTCAACCTCAGACACTTAACACTGACTAGCTGTGTGACCTTGGGCAAGTCATTTAACCCCAATTGCCCTGCCTTCCCCCTTCAAAAAAAAAGTATGCTTTGATCTGCATTCAGGTTCCATCAGTTCTTTCTCTGTAGGTAGAAAGCATTTTTTATCCAAAGTCCTTTGGATTTGTCTTGGATCATTGTATTGCTGAGAATAGCTAAGTCATTCACAATTCATCATCGTACAATGTTGCTGTTTACTGGGTACAATGTTCTTCTGGCTCTGCTTGCTTTACTTTGTTTATATAAGTCTTTCCAGGTTTTTCTGAAACCATCCTGCTCATCATTTCTTATAGCATGGTAGTATTCCATCACAACCATACACCACAACTCATTTTGCCATTCCCCAATTCCCCAACTGATGGCATCCTCTCAATTTCCTCTTCTTTGCAACCACAAAAAGAACTGTTATAAACATGTTTGTACATATAGGTCCTTTTCCTTTTTCTTTGATATCTTTGGGATACAGACCAAGTGGTGCTATTACTGGATCAAAGGGTGTGCACGGTTGTGTAGCCCTTTGGGCAGAGGGAAAGTCCAGTTTCAGACAACACTGCAAACAAACAAAAATAAGGCAAACAGCAGACTCTGGAGAAAGACAGCCCCACCAGGGCTTGGAGACTGGGCAACAAATACCTATTTGTTTGTTTAAGCCATTTTCATAGGGAGAAAGAGGGAGAAGACAGGGAGAGGGAATTGCGTGGTGGTGAGAAAGACTGTAGTCTATACACACATATGTTTATATATGTGTATATGTATATATATGTGTATGAATATGCTTCAGAATATGACACACACCATCACAAGGTATGCATTTATTTGACTTCACAGAAGGCATTGCAGAACTCATCTAATCCAGCTCGCATCAGCACACTAATTCTCTCCCTATCATCCCCAGCAAGGGGGCATCCAGCCTCCACTTGACCTCCAGTGAGAACTCGCTGTTCTCTGAGGCCACCCCATTCCATTTTGGCACAGCTCTAATTGCTAGGAAGTTTTTCTTTAAAATTGAGCTGAAATCTGCCTCTCTGCAACTTCTACCCTTAAAAGAAATGCATAGCCAGCTGCTGAAGTAAGGTTTCTAGGAATTAAGTACACCTCCCACCAACTTCCTTTCCACCCCATGACACTGGGGGACCTGGGCCTCCTGGCCTTGAGCTACAATCTAGTCCAGCTGCATTGAAAATTCCCCTATGAAGCTCAGAGACCCGGGAGCAAGCAAGACTGGCTAAAAGCAAGGCCAGCTGAGCGGTTGTTCAGCCCGCTCGCTTGCAGCCCCTCCGTGTGCCTCCCCTCCCCCACTCCTCCCCATCGTGGTGCAGGGAGCCGCTAGCTAGCTCTGCGAGATAAGGCAGTTTAGAACCACTTGTGCCTAGAGCCCATCAGTTAACTCCCCTGGCAGCGCTGCTCCTTCCTCCCGCACTCACTTATCTAAGGGGGTATGTGTTTGCCTCCGCTGCTGCCAATTAGCCAGCACAGATGCATTCATTTACTAGATTGGATATTTGGATTTTGCCATTTGATATGCGGAGGTTTTTTCTTCTTCTAATTTGTTTACCAGGTTTAATTCTTCAATCATGTTTTCATTTTAAAAGATTTCAGGGTAATTATGAACTTTGAATAAATCCGTCTGAGGCACCAAAGTGCTCTCAGCCCACCCGGCTTGGAGTTGCAATTCCTTTGCCACATTTCCGATGTGATGGGAATAAGGACTCGCTCCCTTTCTCTCCTCTCTTATCTCCCCTCTTCATTCATTCACACCCACAGTCCCCCAGCTGGAAATAGCTAGTCAAGGAGGATACAAGGTTGGGAGCTGAGAGAGAGAAAGAGACAGACAGACACACAGACACACACAGAGAGATACAGAGACAGAGAGACACAGAAAGAGAGAGAGAGAGAGAGAGAGAGAGAGAGAGAGAGAGAGAGAGAGAGAGAGAGAGAGAGAGGAAGGGAGAAGTAGAGGCAGAGAGACAGAGAGGAACAGAGATACAGACAGACAGAGACAGGAAAAGAGAGAGGGAGAGAGAGGGGGAAGAAAAAGAGACAGAGAGATACAAATAGAGGCAGAGACAGAAAGGCAGACAGAGACAAATGCAGATACAAAGAGAGAGACAGACACAGAGAGACAGAGACAAAGACAGAAAGAGAGACACAGAATAAAATCATCTTCCCAACACCATGATGTAGTGGGCCGTGAGAGTACAGAGATGTGGTTCTAAGTCCCTACAATGTGACTCAGTGGTTGCACAACCTTGAACATCACTTTGCCTCCCTGGACCTGTTTACTTCTTTGTAAAATGGGATAGGGGAAGAGAAGAACTAGCTAACATTGAAGAGTGCTCCCAGATTTACCTCTATGAACCTAAAATCACCCAACCTACACTCCTCACATATGGGTCACTCTCTCAGGGACTAGAACAGAAATATGCAGGAGTCTCTGACTGCCCCCTGACCAAGGAGTTTTTCCATAGAAGCTTTTCTATAAACAGGCTGGTCTCAGACAGGTATCTCTTAGACTCTAGTGAAGGTTACAGGCTGCACTGACTGGACAATAAAACAATCTGTGGAAAGGTGGAGAATGCCACATGTTTCCATGTTCGCTGTCAGTCTTCCAAATAATACATCCTCAACAGTAGGTACGTTTGATATGATGCTGAGATGTTATTGGTGTGAATTCTTTTTGCTATTTATTTATTTTGATTACAGGAGTGAGTGGTTGGGGAGAGGGGCAATATGTAAATGGCAGAAAGAGTGGTTGTGGTGGCAAAAGGCTCTCATCACCTTGTGTGTGGACTATTATAATTGGTCTCTCTGACTAAAGTCTCTCTTCTCCATTCCATTCTTGATCCAGCTGCCAAATCAATCTTTTTAATGCACAGGCCCAACCATGTCATTTCCCCAGCTCAATAATAGGAAAGAAATGAGTGGTGTGCTTAGGACAATGTTCCCTCACGGCACTACCAAGAGAGAGAAACAGGAGATCCTAGAGGACAAGGATGTGTTGCCACCAATGTCACTGCCACAACGAAAGACCTGAACTGCCTGAAAGCCACATGGAGCCAATTCGAAGTAATTCTAGCTGTCTTGGTATGCTGAGAAGGATAATGGTAATGTTTTCCCTCTGCCTTTTCTGCTTTATCTCTTCCCAGAGAAAGGGGCTGTTCAAAATTGTATCTGTTTCTTTAAAGTTTGTATTTTTTATTACCAAAATTTAAATACACAATAAGAAAAGAAAAAGAAACACTACAAATTTAAAAATCAAAACAGATACAAATTAAGAAAAAAAAGCATGTCATGTGCACAGCAGAAAGAGAGGATTCAAAATATATAGTCATAGATTTCCATTTGAAAAAAGCCTATATAATAAATACTACATGTTGTGTTCAGAGCTGTCCTTCTTTTCTTTGCTTCCTTGTGAGTTTTTTTTGTTCTCTGCTGTGCACTTTTTACTTTGTTCTTTTTCCCCCTTCCTTCCTGCCACCTCCCCCTCCCCAAAGCTACAGTTAAGTGTAGATATATTTATATATAGCTATACATATACATACATATATAGACATATACTTTGTCAGCTTCTGATCTTTGTTTTTATGTTTGTGCATATCTCTTATTTCCCATCCCTCCTGCCTCATCAACTTCACTTCTACCCACTACCTTGCCCTCCTATGACTTGCCTGCCCCTCTCCAAGGATCCCTCCCGTATCCTCCTATTCCCATAAATCTAAATACCCTTCTATCCCCCCATTCCCTTATCTTCCCCTCCAAAGATCCCTCCCTAAAGTTAATATTTCACTTTGCTATTCTCCTAGTTTCTATAAGCCAGTGCTAAGCTAAACCTATAGTTAATGTAAGGAGTCATTGGTTTGTGTGTATTTTGCTTGCTGAAGAACAGATCTATGGGGGGAGATTGTGGACAGTTACAGAAGGAATCTCTCTTTCTAAATGGCCAGGGAGTTTCCTGACTGGGGGCTCAAAACTAACCAAAGAGATTTTATTAAGAATATTACTATGACCCTCTTCCTGTACCCCTAAAGCAGGGAGAATATTAAGCATTATGGTCATCTGGAACAACATGGATTCCCTTGGGTAAGGAATGAACCAAGCAGTGCTGGGAGGTGAAAGGAGGCTTGGTGAGTAGAGAAGAGGCATTGCTTTCCTCTGAAAACCTCTTTTCCTATTCTTCTATTTCCTATGGCAGTTCCTAGGGCCACCAGCTTCCTGTAACTGATATACATGTCATTGGCATGATGTAGACATGCTATTTGGACTGGCACAGACATGTCACTGGCACAAACACACATGTCACTGGCACATCATTGTCACGACACAGACATGTTGCTGGCACAGCATAGACCTGTCATGATGCATGTCATGGGTATAGCATATGGATGTCATTGGCACGACATAGACATGTCACTGCAATGACACAGACACACCACTGGCATGACACATACACGTCACTGATATTACATTGTCATGATGTAAACATTAGCATGGCAGACATGTCACTGGCATGTTGTGAAGGCCCAAAGAGAAATTCATACCCAAAAGGATATTTGAAGGAAGTAGCTGGGAAAGATTATTTCTATCCACATAAGGTTGTGGTTCATTCGAGGAGGTGAGCCTAATGAGATTTCCTGATAAACCAAACAATTTTAATTCCTAACCACTGTTATATCTATATCTATAGACAGACACACTGTTATAGGAATATGTAATATGTTATATAATTTGAACTATTGTTCATCCTGTATTCTGGAAGAGTACCAATGACATAATAAGGGTGATATCTTGATTGGTTTGTGAATTGTGGGATTTAAGTGAGGCAGAGCTTTGAAAAGTCATCAGCTTCACTCTCTCTTTCGGTCATCTGGAATCCAGTAGTAGCAAGACAAAAGTCAAAGCAAATGACCCAAGATGCAGTGGACAACCTTGGCCTTTCTAAATTAGGTCTTTTCCAGGTCTCGGTTTGTCTGAGGCATCACCCATTCAGTGACTAAGGGCTAGGGAAGAATTGAGACAAAAAATGACCCAATTTACTATCACAAAACTATCAGTTGGGGAGGGAAGACCCTTAGAGTTTCTGGCCAAAACAGAAAACAATTGTTATTTACACTTATTCTAAGCCATCAAAAATCTAAATAATGAACAGCAGAAGCTTGGGTTGGGGCCTTTTATTGGTCATTCAATGACAGCCAGAGTGTTTTTAAAAAAGGCTTTTAAAAAGCCTGTTTTTTCAGAGCTATGTTTTAAGAAATCACATATGAAAATGGCACAGGACAAAAAGTAAATTGTCCCAGTTTTTTGAAAAAGAGAAAAATAGATATAAATAGAAATATATATATTTTAATTTAGGTCCCAAGCCCCAAAATGTCTTACAAAATATGTGACCAAAAATGGTTATTATTCAATCCTTTGTTCTGGAAGTGAACCAATACCATTATTGCGGCTCTAGGGGTCTTGGGAACCCTCAGGCAAAGATCTGCAAGAACTTGACCACTCAAGCCTTTTTTCAGTCCAAATACTTTATTAAAACACTGGTTGGGATGGGCAAGATTCCTAGTGAGTCTGTGCTGTTTGTGATACCAATACAAGTGGGCCAGATTTTAAGAATCTGTGCATTTGATGAGGATAAAATTGGTACCTTTATTCAGAAAAACTGTGGGAAAATCTGGATGGGATTAAGGAGTGGCAAGTAGCATGGGGTGGACCAGGTGTAGACAATGAAAGGCCAGTTAAAAGGATTGTCGATGGGGATGGGGCAGGTGTCTCAGGTGAACTCAGGGGATTGGATTCAGGGGCTTTGGGGTCCAGGTCCCAAATACATGGTCTTTTCCTTTTAGGAGTTCAGCACAAATCCCATCTCCCATCATTCCCCCCTCAAACAAATGTGACCCAAGTTCTTGGCTTCTGAAACTGCTTCCTGCTGGCAAAGAATGTAGAGCTGTCTCTCCCTTGAGGGGGTCCTGGGGAGGAGTTTGACTAGAACCAAGCATAGGCTGCATTTAGGGGACATGGGCTGGTACCCACTGTTTGCTACCAACTGTATGTGAATGGCCTGTAGTCTGGAAGACACAAATCTGACAATCAAGTCTGATAAGCTATTTCCATATGTAGGGAGAAGTAAAAGTGATGTCAGAACAGGGGAAGATAAAGAAAGAAAGCAAGAACCCCAGCAGTGTCATTTACATGTGACCTACAGGGTCATCTGATCTTGTTACTTTTCCAAAAGTTCCCACTCTGATTCCAGTTCCTTTAGGAGGATTGGATGCTACTGGGAAGTAACAACAGTTTTGCAGATAGAAGTTTTGCACCCCTGGGTTTAATAGTTACACAAATGAATTTGCCAGACTTTTACTCCAATTGTAACAAAAGACTTGGGAGGACGCTTAAGTAATGACTAGACCAAATAGGTTACCTCCCTCTAAGAAAACAATTGCACTGAAATGCTCTTCCCCAAACCAAACCAAAGATGTTTCTGATTTAATTTCAGTTGTTTCGGGTTATTAAATGACTGACTACACATTCAAGACAAAACAGCAAGATCTCATACATCTGCATTGTGCTTATATCTTTAACTGACAATTTGCTCTGATTATAGAAATTTGCTATAAAAGGATAAAGCAGGGACAAGATTTATACCAAGTATGACAGGATAAAACATCCTTAGAATTCAGGTAATTCACTGTTTTCCACCATGCATTATCAGTTCCACCTTATAGCCAGGTGGGTAACATTCTTTTCCAAAGGAACACAATGAAGAAGTTGAACCAGGAAGATCCCATCTTAGACTGAAGCTAAAATTGTCCTCTGTGTTTTTCCTGATGTACATCTCCACCTGAATCATGTACTCTCTGAGTAGCTTGTCGCATTTCTGTCAGATAGGTTATTGACTATTGATTATGGACGAATTATTATGATCCATTAGACAACTCAAAATAAAATTAGTTATGGTCCCATGAACTTTTACCTCAAATAGCAAGTTTTACTGATCACAGGTTAGAGAAAAATTTTCCAGATCTCAAATCTAAATTTGTCCTGGTGTAAAAGCCAATCCTTAGAGATCATTTTGTAATGGGCAAGTGAAATATCGAGTATTAACAGAGTGACCACAGAGTCCAATGAAAAGTTTTAAGGAGCTTTAATTGAATCAGAAGCTGGGCTGTCTCTCATAGCCAATTAGGAAGAAGAGAGCAGCCCCGATCCAGGAGTACAGACTCTTTTATACCATATAGTCCCATTGTTTGGAGGTGCAAGTAAGTTGCTTAGGCAAGGGAGTTTGTGATTACAGGGCATAATGACAGAACTTAAAGAAGAATGAACAACAGGAACATCTTTAGATAGGGGACTGTAGGGTAAGCAGAGAGGGGTACGGGGCATGATGACCTGAGCACATAGGAGAAGAAAA
>JAQQSW010016284.1:0-11710 GCA_028646575.1 Pseudocheirus occidentalis | reverse complement strand
AAAAAAAACCCTTTATTAAATGCTTATTGCTAAGAGCTGAGCCCTGGGGATAAAAAGAAAGGAAAAAAGCAAGTCTCTGCCCTCAAAGAGCTCACATTAAAAAAAAATTAGTTTTTAGTTTTTGATATTCACTTTTATAAGATTTTGAGTTCTAAAATTTCCCCCCTCCTTTTGCTCCCCATGATGACATGCCATCTGATATAAGATAAACATGTACAATCATATTAAACATATTTCCACATTAATTAGAACAAAAGGGAAAAACCATGAGAAAGCGAAAAAAGGAGAGAATAATATGCTTCAATATGCAGTCAGACTCCATAGCTCATTGTCTGGATGTGGATAGCATTTTCCATCAAGAGTCTTTTGGAATTGTCTTAGATCATTGAATTTCTGAGAAGAGCTAAATCTATCAAAGCTGGTCATTGCACAATATTGCTGTTACTATGTAGTGTTCTCCTGGTTTTGCTTGTTTCATTCAGCATTGGTTCATTTAAATCTTTCTAGGTTCTTTTGAAATCTGCTTGCTCATCTTCTCTTATGGAAAAATAGTATTCCATTACATTCATATACCACAACTTGTTCAGCCATTCCCCAATTGATGAGCATTTCCTCAGTGTCCAATTCTTGGCCACCACAAAAAGAGCTGCTATAAATATTTTTGTATGTGTGGGTCCTTTCCCCATTTTTTATGATCTCTTTGGCATACAGCCATAGAAGTGTGTTGCTGGGTCAAAGGGTTAGCATAGTTTTATAGCCCTTTAAGCTCAGTTCCAAATTGCTCTCCAGAACAGTTGGATCAATTCACAACTCTGCTAACAATGCTTCAGTGTTCCAATTTTCCCACTTCTCCAACATTTATCACTTTCCTGTTTTGTCATGTTAACCATTCTGATGGATGTAATGTAGTACCTCAGAGTTATTTTAATTTGCATTTCTCTAATAAATAGTGATTTAGAGTTTTTTTTATATGACTAAAGATAGTTTTAATTTCTTCATCTGAAAAATGCCAGTTCATATCCTTTGACCATTTATCAATTGGGGAATGACTTGTATTACTATAGATTTGGCTCAGTTCTCTCTATATTTTAGAAATGAGGCCTTTATCAGAGACACTGGCTATAAAAATTATTTCCCAGTTTTCTGTTTTCCTTCTAATCTTCATTGCCTTGGCTTTGTTTGTGCAAAATATTTTTAAGTTAATGTAATCAAAATTATCCATTTTGTATTTCACAATATTCTGTGTCTCTTGTTTGGTCATAAATTCTTCTGTTCTCCATAGATCTGACAAGCAACTATTCTTTGCTTTCCTACTTTGCTTATAGTGTCACCCTTTATGTCTAAATTGTGTACAAATTTTGACTTTATGTTGGTATATGGCATAAAATGTTGGATTCAGGCAAAGGCCCATGCTTGTGGACCTAGAAGGCCACATGCAGCCTCAAGGCCACAGGTTCCCCACCTCTATAGGTCTATGCCTAGTTTCTGCCATACTATTTTCCAGTTTTCCCAGCAGCTTTTGTTGAATAGTAGTTCTTATCCAAGAAGCTGGAGTCTTTGGGTTTATCAAACAATAGATTACTATAGTCATTGACTAGTATGTCTTGGGTACCTAACCCATTCCACTGATCCACCACTCCATTTCCTAGCAAGTACCAGATAGTTTTGATGATTGCTGCTTTCTAATACAGTTTTAGATCTGGTATGGCTAGGCCAGCTTCCCTTGCATTTATTTTCATTAATTTCCTTGACATTCTGGACCTTTTGTTCTTCCAGATGAGTTTTGTTATTATTTTTCCTAGCTCTATAAAATAATATGTTGGTAGTTTGGTATGGCACTGAATAAGTAAATTAATTTAGGTAGAATTGTCATTTTTATTATATTAGCTTAGCCTACCTGTAACTGATATTTTTCCAATTATTTAGATCTGACTTTATTTGTGTCAAAAGTGTTTTGTAATTGTGTTCATATAGTTCCTGGGTTTATCTTGGCAGGTAGACTCCCAAATATTTCATATTGTCTAAAATTACTTTAAATGGAATTTCCCTTTCGATCTCTTTCTGCTGGACTTATTGGTATATATATATATATAGAAATGCTGTTGATTTCTCTTATTTTGTATGCTGCAACTTTGCCAAAGTTGTTAATTATTTCAAGTAGTTTTTCAGTTGATTGTCTAGGATTCTCTAAGTATACCATCATACCATCTGCAAAGAGTGATAGCTTTGTTTTTTCATTGACTATTTTAATTCCTTCAATTTCTTTTTCTTCTCTTATCGCTAAAGCTAACATTTCTAGTACAATATTGAATAACAATGATGAATAATGGACATCCTTGTTTCATCCCTGATCTTATTGGACATGCTTCTAGCTTATCTCCCTTACATTTAATGCTAGCTAATGATTTGAGATAGAAGCTACTTATCATTTTAAGGAAAAATTGTTTTATTCCTGTGCTCTATACTGTAATGGTAACGGATGTACTTTGTAAAAACTTTTTCTGCATCTATTGAGATGATCATAAGATTTCTATTAATTTTGTTATTGGTATGGTCAATTATGCTGATAGATTTCCTAATATTAAACCAACCCTGTAATCCTGGTATAAATCACACCTGATCTAGGCAATTTATATTTTTGTAAATATTCATCCATTTCATTTAGATTGTCAGATTTATTGGCATACAGTTGGGCAAAATAGCTCCTAATTATTATTTTAATTTTCTCTTCATTGGAGCTGAATTCACCCTTTTCATTTTTGATACTGGCAATTTGTGTTTCTTTCTTTTTTAAAAATCAAATTAACCAAAGGTTGATCTATTTTATTGTTTTTTTTTCCCTAAAATAAACTCTTAGTTTTATTTATTAGCTCAGTAGTTTTCTTAATTTCAATTTTATTAATCTCTCCTTTGATTTTTACAATTTCTAATTTAGTATTTAATTGAGAATTTTCAATTTGTTCTTTTTCTAGCTATTTTAGTTGCCTGCCCAGTTCATTGATCAGAAAACTCATATTCTAATGGAAAGACAATGTGTAAATAACTAGGGACATATAAGATATGTATAGAGGAGATGGAAGATAACCACAGAAGAGAAGTTAGAGGACCTAGAAAGGCCTAGTTTAAAGGGTGAGATGTGAACTGAATCTTAAAGATGTCCAGGAATCTAAAAGGTGGAAGTGAGGAAGGAGAGAGAACATACTAGACATGATAGACAGCTCCAACAAAGGCTTTGACAGACCATTCCTTTTTAAATATCTTGACATTCTTTCTGTGTCCTCCACACTATTCTAGGTACTTCATGGAAGACAAAGGAAATAGAAGGCATATGATTTATTTAGGGACACATAGAAAACATATAAATCACAATATATCAACTAAATCTCAAAGGAGTAGTGCAGATTGTGAAGAAACCAGTTTATTTGACTAGTCTTTTTATTTGATAGCTTAACTTTGAACCTAGAGTTGATTAATTTCAAAATGTGTAGAAGGAATAATAGTTTATTTCTTTTATGAAGCCAGATGGTAAAATACTGAGTAAGGTTGAAAGAGCAACCTGGAAAGAATTAAGAGCATCTAGGAGCAGTGATGTTTGCTTGGTGTCAGGGTGAAAGGCAGCTCAGTGATAGTCAAGAATTCTAGAATCCAGGGAATCTAAAGCTGGAAGAGACCCTGAAGGGAGTGAAAATTTTATAGCTTCTATTTACTAGAGGATAGAAGAAGTTAGTTGGATCAAAAAGGAGAAGGTTGTATTCAAAAACCTGTAAGATGCCTTATAGCTCTAGAGTCTATGAAATGATGATTTATGAACTTCTTTGATTCTTCTTTCTGAGCAGAGCTGATGGGCCATTGTATCATTCAGCAGCAACTTCTTTGTTATCTTCTGGCTTCATGCTTGATGAGAATGTCAGTATGGTTATGATTGAGTTCCTGCAGTGGGCCCATTCAACGATCTTTGGGAAAAAATATCACACTTAGAAATTAATGTGTGTAAATGGCCTAAAAATTTGTGTGATTCTTAGTGTCATTTCCTATTTCTTTAGCACTATCACTTCATTAACAACAACTTCATTAATAAGTATTAATTAAAATGCATATTATGTGTCATCCACTGTGCTAATCCCTGGTGACACAAAGAAAGGCAAAAGTATGGTTCTTACCTTCAAGGAACTCACATTCTAATGGTTCAGATAACATGTAGACAAGTGTATACATATGAAATATATATAGCTTATATGTAAATGGTAAACCCAGAGGGAAGACACTAGCAGTAGGGAGGGGCTGTGGAATACTATAGGAATAGAAGGGCAGTTGTACAAATCTCATGGTCATTGAATATTTTGTTTCTTTAATGCGTTACCATGACAAAAAGTCTACTATCTAAGCTTTTGGTGATGTATCTTTCCATACTTAGGTGGATTGATCCCCAGATAGCAGATGCAGTCCAGTCTATTGTTGGACACCATCCTTCACAATTTGGTAAAAATCTGACAGACCTTGTGTTTTCCTATCATAGCCTTTAAAAATATGGTTTTGCTTCCATGTCATGAGAAGACATTGTGCTTTCAGTTACCTGAAATTGAGATTGCTTTCAGACAACGGTGCTCCATTAAATAGTCATTTAATATAACCAGGAGAATGTTGTTAAAAAGGTTGGCTTTGGTGTTGGGGCTGGGTGGTGGTGGCAAGTTGTGATAATTGAAAATAGCCAGCAATTTCACTGAACTGCAAACCTGGGAAAGATTTCAGAGGCTGTCTAACTCAGCCTAGGCCTGCACAACACTCCTGTCTTTAATATACCTTTTTGCTTGAATATCTCAGTGAGAGAGAAACCACTTCCATGGAACTACTTTCATATAAGTTTGCCTCTCTACAACATTTATACTTTGATCACAGTTCTGTCCTGTGGGGTCTTCATATTAAAGCCTGGCAAATCTCTGAAGACAACTTTCATGTCCCTAAATTATCTCTTCTTATGACGACCTTAATGATTATTGCTTTCTTTTTAGATTATCTCATATTAACATAGGTATAGGGCTAATTTATGGGTGGGTGGTTGTGAAATTGAAAAGTTGTCAGGCCTTTGACTCACTCTTTGATTACTTACGACTCTCATTCTAGCCTGTCTGGAGGTGGCATAAGGCACCCTTCCATTAGTTAAGGTGGAGTACTGAATCAGTTATTCTGTGTTTCTTCCTATTTAAGTTTTTTTCATATTGAAACTATCAACCCACTCCCCACCCCAGCCAGAGACAAGGTCTTATTGGGCATGACTCCTGTGTCATACCTGATTGTCCCTTAAGCAGAGACAAGGAGAAGGGAGCAGTTGAAGATGAGTGAGAGGGAAGGAATAATAGTACAAACTCCAAGAAAAGATGATGGGGAAGGGATAGGAAAGAGAATACTAGTTGACATTGGAAAAAATAAGGGCTAGGTGTGTTTCTTTAGACACTGAAGCCAAGGAGGAAAAGATGGATAAACATGTAGAGGAATTTTCAAAGTAAGAATTGGGGAGAAGATAGAGCGCATATATGATGAAAAAGAAGGGATGGGGCATCATACAAGACTATGAGGAAAAATCAGATTTAGAAGTAGGGAAAAATATAATAGACATAATAAGAGAAAAAGAAAACTATTTTATTCAAGATATGAAGGTTTACTTGAGATTGTATGACAGTTTGGTTTCTCCACTGACTTACATAGATACAAGAAGCTTTGTGGACTCAGATAGTAGAATATCTTAACCACTGATTAAGGTATTTTGCTCATTTCCAATGTAATATTAACCATGGTAACATAATGTGAAGGTACACAACTATAGTTGAGAGCCCTGAAGATTGAGACTGTTCCTATAATTAACCATTTGGGGAGGGTCACATTGGAAGAAGTTCTATCTAAAATGCCTTGTGTTGTGATCAGCAATGCTTACAAATTGAAATTTTCCAGATATCCACCTTATCTGTGGATATTTCCATCTTTGTTCCGAACCTTGATCATATTCATATGCTTTGGAAACTTGGCCATGACAGGAAGACTGTGTTACAGATCTTTCGCTTTTGTTAGTACTTAATAGTTTTTTCCATAGATAAGCAAGCAAAACTGTTGCTAACATAGGAGGCAATAACTAAAGGTCAGACTGAAGATGAAAATTGGAGCCCAGGAAGGCAAGCCAAAGCTAAGAATTAAAAGTATAGGGGCTCAGAACCTTCCATATAATTGGAAAATATTCTCTTTTGGATTAGTTCAACCTCATTTTGGGTACTTAATACCTTGGACTCTTGTCTGATCTTTGACCATGACTCTTGGTTCTATTCTTTTGTATGCTGAATTATATACATGTGAACTATTAGATTTTGAGCTCCTCAAGGGTAGGGACTGTCTTTTGCTTCTCTTTGTTTACCCAGTGTCTATGTAGTGTCTGGTATATAGTAGATGCTTAAAAATGCTCAGTGACTGATTTATTGAACAAATGACCTTTTCTTTAGTAACTCGTATGTCTCTCTGACATCTAGCTCCTGCCTATTTGCTACCTGAGAGCAAAAGAAAACTTGATCTACTATAAACTGAAGATTTTTCTAGCACAACTCTTGACTGAATTCCTGACTAGGCTTAATCCTGGTTCTATGTGGGGGCCAAGCCAAGGGGAATAGTACATAGGCCTATATAGCATTCTTTCAAAACCCCACACTCTGCTACGCAGGTTGCTAATGGGGTTAAACTCATCATCATATTCCTGCTGTGGTCTTGACTAATAAATGTCATCCCTTAATAATAATTCTAATGGCTTAACCTAATTAAAATATACATATCTGTAAGAAGTCTCATAAAGAGTGAATATAATGATGGGAATTTCAAGCATTAAATCATCGAGGGCAGAAGGTTGGATATAGTAGAGATTTGGGGCCATAGAGACTTTTAGTACTTGAATTACATTACAATGGTAGCTCCTTACTCCTCCATTGTGTAGGGATGATCTGGATAGTAACTGAAAACTTAAAAATGACCAGAAATGAGAGCCTTGACACTGCTTTTACCTGGCACTGTCACTCCCCCTTTTGCCTCCTGATTGGTGAGGATTCACCATATTTAGACCAGACACCCCCTTCCTTTTTCTTTACTCATCTTCATCTCATGTCACACCTTTGGGTCCTTCCCATCTTGTCCCCCCTCACCCATTAGCCTCCTCAAATTTTTGTAAGGGTTGAATGAGAAACCGTATATAAGGTGCTTGGCAAACCTCAAAGCACTCTATTAATGCGTGCTATTGTAAAGCTGGAAAAGTGATGTAGTCTTTGTTCTCTGTTGACATGAGACACCCTAGATGTCTTTTCTGGGAGGTCACAGTGGCTTCCTGCATATATGTGAGTTTTTCCTCTAAGTGACATTTTGAGTGGTGTTAATTTTTTTTTTCCAGCCCTAAGCCACTTGGACATGAAGAGTGCACTTTTCTAAGACACACTTAAACCGATTGCTTGCTGTCAGACTTTGACAAAGCTACACATTATCAGAAATACCAAAGGAGCAGCCCCACTCCATGCTATAACTCACAGAGCATATTAGGCACTGAAATTCTAATGCCTCATTTTCGTGACAAATGATGCAACAAGAATTGAAAATGGCTGCTATGAATCTCGCCTTCCGACTGTGATTGCAGTGGAAAAGGGGAAGTGCTGTACTCTTAACCCATGACTGTTGCACGTGCTTGCATAGGGAGATTTGGGGGGGATGCCGGCTACAAGTTAAGGATGTTGTTAATATGCTTTTGGTGCCTTTTAACTTTGAACAGCATTGTTTTTAAAGCACAGGAACATGTCAAGAAAGCAGGACTATTCCCACCCCCAAATTTGCTTCTTTCCCTGAATATAGAACTTATGGAAAATGCTGAATTGACTAACTAAGTTTGGAGGGGTCTGAGTGTAGTATCAAAACTCAACCATTTTTTAAGGTTATGTTCCTCAGGTTCTGGAAAAATAGTAGAGAATTTCAGAATAGTTTTCCCAGACATATTTTATCAACTTGAGATAGAAACAGAAATAATCCGACAGCCTAAATGATCTCTCTTGGTCCTCAAATATCTGGAACTTTATAAAAATATTATTTACTATTCATCATTCAGAAAATACTTATGAAATACCTAGTACATTTAATCAATGCCAACTGCATTAAAGTGCAGGGCAGTGTGAAAGCTCCTGGAGGCAATATGAAGATTTAGTCTAGACAGGACTCCTAACATCATGGAGCCATAATTAAAGCTACCATTTACATAGCAGTTTGAGGTTTGCAGAACACTTTACAAAGATTGTTTTGTCCTTAGAACAACCCTTGGAGGTAGGCGCTATTGTGATCTCCATTTAACAAATGAGGAAACCTTTGCTGAGAGGTAGAATGACTTGTCAGGGTCACATAGATAGTGA
Source organism: Pseudocheirus occidentalis (assembly GCA_028646575.1). Classification (NCBI taxonomy): domain Eukaryota; kingdom Metazoa; phylum Chordata; class Mammalia; order Diprotodontia; family Pseudocheiridae; genus Pseudocheirus; species Pseudocheirus occidentalis. The sequence goes on along the minus strand of JAQQSW010016284.1, from coordinate 3,296 downwards.
GTGTCTGAGGCTCAATTTGAACTGAGGCCCCCTTGCCTCCGGTCCCATTTTGGTGTCTAGTAAATGACACAGGGAGACTGGGGCTTTGCCCCAGGGTGCAGATGTCTAGGAGGATACTGTACTTCCTCTCTGACACAACCTCTATCTCTGTACTTGCCAACTAGTCTTTTGCCAGTCTAATTCACCATTCAGGAGTCACTGCCCTATGCCCTCAGTGTGTCAGAGAATGTGTATGCGATTGCGTGGACATTTTCTCTGGGGGTAGACTGCTTCCTCTCCAGAGGCTGTTGTTGTTTGTTCACTTTTGAAAAGGACCAATGACATCATGGGGTGATGCCTTGACTTATATATGAATTGGATTTAAATGAGGTAGAGTTGCACAAAGTTGTTAGCCTTACTCTTACTTTCAGAGTCAGGTCCAGTGACAAGATAAAGGCTAGGATGACTGCCAATGGCCTGGGATGCAGTGGATGACCTTGGTCTCTTTGCTTTCTGACTGAGCTCTAAGTGATCCAAGAGAATGCTTCAGCTGCCTTCATGGCATTGGAACAAATTGTTCTCATTTACCCATTCCATTGGCAGATATCTTCACCTGCTTAGGGGAGACATCCTCCTAATTCCCTGATAACTTTGAGGCCTGCTAGTTAGCCTCACCCTGGAGTAGCCATCTGCTGAGTTTTACCAGGGTATGGCTGCTGTACGTGTTAGAGTTTCTGGGAACCACGGGTGAGAGTTGGATGAAAGGTAGACATCCAAGGTTGATGAGAGCCCTGAAAAGGTTCAGCAAGCCCTCATACCAGGGGTGCCCCTTGAATAACCCCATGTATCCCTTTCAGCAGGCAGTACTGATTTCATGAAAATTCTTCTTAACAGGTTCACTTCTGGGTGAGGCATAGCCAATGGGCAAGCTGCTTGCTTGCAGGATTTGGTTTTCCTGAAAGCCACTAGAGAGCCACTAACAATCAGCCACTGATGGTTCAATCTTGTCGGGTTGTATCAGGTTCTATGTATTCCCGTTGCTGATTCTTCAGTGGCTTTTCTGACCTTTTGAATCACAAGGTTATTCCCTCTCCAGTGCTCCTTAACCTAAAACTGAGAAAGGATAAACATAACAGATACAGAAGAAAGGATAAGACCATGTGCCCATTGGCCACCTGGTGGCTTGGAAGGGGAAATAAGGGCTTAAGGCTCATCTCTTCAACCAGACACTTACAGCATGTCTTCCTTTGATAATAACCAACAAAAAGAGAGAACTAGAATTTCTCCATTGCAGTCTTTTATATGCACTCTTAGTTCTGGCTCAGTAGTTAGTTAAAATTTTTTTCTTCACTATGCAATAAGTAGATAGGAAATAGTCACAGAATGCCTGTGAATATGCTGAATCGGAAACAGAACACTTCTATTATATATCATCATGTATTTCTGGAAGCAGGCTCACTGAAATCCCCATTTGTGTTAGCAACATTCAAAGCACATATTTGAATGCTCTGAGGACTGGGCTTGTATTGGCCAGTCCTTTATTACACATATATTCCCCAGTGTACATTCCCTGTTAACTGTCCTAAATTATTCTTAATGTCTGTGGATATCATGCACTCCTCCTAGTTCTCCTTATAATGGTGATATCTGGTCAAGTACTGGTGAAAGGTGGCCGGAGTAGGAACATTAGATCAAACTTCTTTGCACATATGGCTCAAATTGTTTCTAGAAAACTATCATTACATCCTTGTTAAAATGTTTGCTTTTCTTTGTGACTGTTTTTCTCTGGCATCACTTGGGAACATATTTTCAATCCCATCTATGTGAATTTGGATGGACAGAAAATGTATTAGTTAGTTCTCATTCATTGTTTTGAAGCTTAGCTGAAGTTATTAGATTTGATTAACGGATTTTATGTTTGGCTTGTTGGGCAAGATGGGGATTAAACAATAAGGAGATTTTTCCCTCCCTGGGACCTTTGAGCTCATCTCCAAGTCCAGTGGCAACATCTGATATTTTTTTTAACCATTTCACAAAACACCAGGTTCTTCATTTGCATTAATTAGATCATTAAAAAAAAAGTGGTGAACCCTGCTGGGTTTTATTTTTTTAATATGTTTCATAGAAGTGCTGAATTTTTGAGCTGGAAAGTATTTTAGAGATTATTTAAATGCTATCATTTTGTAGATGAAAGATCTGGCATCTAGAGAGCTAACATGGTTGTCTCAAGATCACACAATCAGTTACTTGCAGAACCAAAACCTGAACCCAAATTTCTGGCTTCATATTTGCCCCACCATATAACATCCTGAGATTCTGGCCTCATGATTTTTTGTTCTCTTGCCCAGAACATTAAAACTGGAAATTGAATCCTGTAGATTCATTTGTTGACTGAGAATGAGCCTCAGCAAAGTAAAATGGCAAGAATATGGCTGGGTTTGAGACCAGGCTCTAAAATTTATAAGTTGTGTGATTTTTGGAACAATCACTCCACTCCTCTAAGCTTCAGTTACCTCATTTCTAAAAATGAGCTTGTGATACTTGAACTACAGGTGCTTCACAGAGTTTTTTTGCAAAGAAAATGCTTTTTTGGGGTAATGAGGAGGTGCAGTGAATAGAGCAAGTGCCCTAGAGTCAGGAGGACCTGAGTTCAAATCCAACCTCAGACATTTAACACAAAAACTAGCTATGTGACCTTGGGCAAGTCACTTAACCCCAATTGCCCTGCCTTCCCCTTCCAAAAAAAAGTGCTTTGTAATTATAGTCACTCTTCATCTGCTATACTGCCTGGTTTCAACCTCATGGAACAAGAAGCCCCTCCCATGTTAAGCACATCACCTCTAATCTCATCATCAGGCTGCTAACTCAAGACTTGATTGACACCACCTTCCTTAGTCTCTTATCCACTTCATTGGAGGGTGGAGTACCATACTTCTCCCAATGTCTTCCTTTATGGAAGGACTGGATTTTTTGACTCACTCCACTTTGGTTCTCCTACTATGCCTGGTTTCAACTCCATGAAAGAAGATGCTGCCATGTTGGATCCACCTGACTCCTTCACCTGCTTTCCTTTCCCCCTTTGTTTTATTTTCTCTTTCCCCTCTCCCCCATTGAGGGTGGGGATTATTTTTCTTTTTATTAATTGTATTCCCAGCACTTACCACACTGTCCATAGTAGTCACTTAATTGATATGATTGGATTAGATATAAATGTGAACTGTATGAGCTGATGTCATTTATTCATCTTCTTTGACCCTATATCAACTAAGATACATGGCTTTTTAGAAGTGATGGGGGGGTGGAGCCAAGATGGCAGC
>JAQQSW010016283.1:0-11710 GCA_028646575.1 Pseudocheirus occidentalis | reverse complement strand
GCTTTTGAGACTCTTTCTCCATCTGGAAAATTTGACTTTTTAAGGCATTCTTCTCCTCATTCCCTTTCTGGGCCTCCTTTGACATCTGTGTTAACTTGCTCTTTAAGGTATTGTTTTCTTCAGTCAGGGTGTTGACTCTCTTTTCATGACTTTCTCGCATCATTCTCATTTCTCTTTCCAATTTCTCCTCCACTTCTCTTATTTGGTTTTCAAAGTTCTTTCTAAGGCGATCCATAGCTAGCTAGCATTATTCCAGTGTCTTGGAAGCATTTGGTGAGGGAGTTCTGACTGAGTTGTCTTCCTCCCGCTCCATGCTTTGATCTTTTTCGTCTATAAAAAAGGATTCTAGAGTTTTACTGTTGTTCCTACCTTGCTTCCTTTTTCTCATGTTTGCCTGTCCATTAATTGCTTGGTTTTTTAGCTCTGTGGAACTCTCCTTCCTGGAGGGGGAAAGCTCTGTCCAAAATTGCTGGGGCCTTCACAGCTGCTGGAGCTATAAGTGGGGTGCTGCAGCCCGCCCTAGTTTTGGCTCACTGAAAGCACACCCCAGGACCACCACTGAAGACCATGATCCAGATCCAGGCTGCTCAGGGCAAGAGCCCTTGGCCCTGATAGATTGCCTCAGCCCCCTGCTATCTGCAGGCCAAGGGCTCTGAAGCAGCCCAGTGGAGGCCGCTGCTGAGCCATTCCTGCTGCTACAGCCACCTCCCGCTGCTTCCTTGCCCTGGGAGCAGTTTGGCCGGACCTGCTCTTCCAGAAATTTAGCAAAATCCACTGACCTTTCTCTTAGCTTTTTTTTTTCTTCTGGCCTGATAAATGTGGTAACTGTGCCTCCAGTGCAGGCGATCTGCTCTCCTATGGAATGGGCTCTGCCTGATTGCCCCAGGGCCTGACCCAGCCAGGGTTTTGGTCGCGGCTCCCAGACTGCTGCGAAGAGCCCCATCTCCTGAGCTGCCTGTAGCAACAGATGCGTTTTCTGTCTTTTAGAGCATTTTGGAGCTTGAAAATCTGTTTTAGAGTCCCATTTTATGAGTTTTTAGCGTCTTTGTGTGAGAGCTGCAGTGCTTTGCTGCTTCTACGCTGCCATCTTGGCCCTGCCCCCTCTATACACAAACTTCCTCTTGAGAAAGATCCCAAAAAGAAAAATCCTAGGAATATCATAAACAAATTGCAGTTACCAGGTGAAGGAGAAAATATTACAAGCAGTCAGAAATAAACAATTTGAATATTTTAAAAATACAATCAGGATACCACAAGATGTAGCCACTTCTACTGTAATAGACTGAAGAGCTTGGGAAATGACATTCTGGAGGTCAGAGGAGCTGGAATTAAAAACAAGAATCAACCACCCAGCAAAACTGAGTCTATTGTTTCAGGGGAAAATTGGGTCATTCAATGAAACAGAAGATTTTCAAGCATTCTTGATGAAAAAAAAACAGATCTGAACAGAAAATTTGAATTTCAGATATAAGAAGCAGGAGAAACATGAGGAGTTAAACAGGAAAAAGAAATAATTAGAAACTTTTAAAAGTTGAAGTATGTAAATTTCTCTGTGGAAAAACAATAATTATAACTTTTGAGAATTTTCTCAATATAAGGATATTTGAAGGGAATATATATGTATATGTATGTATGCATGTGCACATATGTATATATGTGTACACTATGCATACATATATAAACACACGTGTGATGTGTGTATATGTATACATACATGTAACTGTATGTATAGGAGGGTACGTGCTCGCATAAGTTTATATGTGAATGTGTATATATGTGTGTATATGTATACGGGGCACAGGATCAGTTGAATAGGAAGGGAAGATATGTAAAAACAAAATGAAGAGGTGAGAGTAATATATTGGGTAGAAGTAGAAAGGGACAGATAGAATAAGATAAGTTATCTCATATAAGAGAGGCAAGAGAAAACGATTACAAGAGAGGGGAAGAGCAGGAAGGTGAAAGGGAATGGATCCACCTTTTATTGAATTTGGCTTGAAGAGGATATAACATACACATATACACACACACTCAATTGGGTATCTTATCCTACAGGAATGTAGAGAGGAAGGGCATAAGAGGGAGGATGATAGAAGGGAGGACAGATTGGGGGAGATGGTAGTTAGAAGCAAACACTTTTGAAAACGGACATGGTTATAGCAGAAAATTGAATAAGTGTGGAGCTGGATAGGATGGAGTGAAATATAGTTAGTATTTCACTATATAACTACAATGGAAATGTTTTGTGGAGCTACACATGTACAAGCTATATTGAATTGCTTGTCTTCCCAGTGAGGGTGTGTGAGGAGGGAAGAAGGGAAAGAATCTGGAAATCAAAGTTTTAAAAATAAATGTTTTTATATGCAACTGGGAAATAAGATGTACAGGCACTGGTGTATAGAAATCCATCTTGCTCAACTAAAAATTAGGGGGAAATGGGGGAGAATAGAAGACAGAACACATTGGAGGAAGGGGCATTCAGTTGCCTCCCTATTTTGGGGTGGGGTAGGGAAAAGATGGGGAGAAAATTTATAACTAAAAAATGTTGTGGAAATGAATGTTGAAAAATAAAAATAAAAAATTTAAGAAAAAAAATCTCTGCTGGCTAGGACTTAGAATAGGGGATGCATGCACACTGTCATTGACTAGAAATTACTGTGGAAGACTGGAACCTAGTAAGATAAGGTGGAGGTTATAAAATATGGATGGATATTTAATTAGATGACCTCAAAGTTCTATCCAGCTCTATATCATTGAGCCTATGTCCTCCTAAGTCTTCTGTTTTCAACGTTACATGTATAAAATTTCTTCAGCTCATTATGATATGACAAGACCTTGATACCCTTTGCATCCTCACTCCTATCTTCTAGCCATTCTCTGGTATATTAGTGAACTCCCTAAAGTATCACCTCTAAAACTGAAGAGATTTCTCTTGTTGTGACATGATGAGATCTGAGTATACCATTGACTAGTTATTACTCAGTGCTATGACTCTTGCTGTCTGGTCAATCAATGAGAACCTTATCATTCTTGCTTGCCTTATTAGATTTTTTTTTTGTTTTTTGGAGGGCAGTTGGGGTTAAGTGACTTGCCCAAAGTCACACGGCTAGTTTTTTGTGTTAAGTGTCTGAGGCCGGATTTGAACTAAGGTACTCCTGACTCCAGGGCCGGTGCTCTATTCACTGCGCCACCTAGCCGTCCCCCTTATTAGATTTTCAAGTCACTAAGTTAACAAGCATTTATTAAGTACATACTATACCTACTACTAGTATATAATTGAATTAAGTTTCACTTATGTTGAGTTGTTGGCCCACTCAAACTCCTATATATTTTAGATTTAAATATTCTTTAATCACACAGCTCCCCATCTTGTACTTCTTATGCATAAATATATACACATGCACAAATATATTATATATGCATACACATATATCTATATATAAATACATACACACATATATGTAATTTCAAGTATAAAAGTCTCTCATGTAGTGTATATACATATGTGTATCTTCAGATATGAAAATCATGGCACCTATTATTTTATTCAAGTGTCTCATGAAAATTTTGAAAAGAACAAATAATCAACAACAAGAAAAAACTAGAAAAATCCAAACAAAAAATTATAAAGGGTTAAGCATAGTTCTTTGAGGCATTCTATTGGAAACCAACTTCATATTTGACTCAAAACTATTAGCATATTTTAGGGGGTAGGGGAGTCATTTGAGTTTATTGTTGGAAAGTAATATTTATGTCATAGTAATGACATCATATATTTTTTAAAAGAGCATTGGCATGTCAGTAGTTTGACTGGCAGAACTTTAATGTGTCTGCGCCTGGCTGCTAAAAGCTAAGGCTGAGTCAACCTAAGCTGAGGATAGGGATGAGAGTTACAGTTCCAGACACCAGAACAGAAAATAACAGTTCAAAGACAAACCCAGCAAAGGGCAAACCTGTTTATCCAGTGCTGCCATTAAAGCTTTCAAGTTACTCTTGTTAACCAAGAATCCAATAATTTACACAATGTACACCATCCCCTAGAAAAAGAGTTGTCAAGACACATTTTGGACACCTACCTGGCAGTCATGGTTTTGTCTCTTTTTGTATTCATTGATTTTCCCATCAGTCCTATAACTTCTGTACCGCTGCACCTGTGAGCTTACCATTGGTAATGTACCAGTTTATTGAGTGATGAAGACTGTGAGCAATGTTCATGCTCTATTCTTCCATAAAAATCGATCTGTTGGAACTTGAATACAATCTAAGATTCCTATAAACTAATAGGCCTTTTAACTTTGAAGGCACAAGGCAGGATAAAAGAGGGAGAAGGAGAGAGACCACGACTGAGGAGGTGGCTGAGTGTCAGCCTTATCACTTAGCTATATGACCTTGGGAAACTATCTTCCATTCTGAGACTCAGCCTCTTAATCTCTAAAATGTTTGTGTTGAACTAAATATGTAATTAGTCCATGAACATATTCCTATGCACCAGGTAGTGTCAGTCAACAGGGTTCTTTCTGGCTCTTCCATATATCAGCTTTATGCATTTGGACAAGTTGCAAGCCTTTTCTCTGTGCCTCAATTAGTGTAGGGCTTCCTACAGAGTAAGTCCTTAAGAAAATAAAAATCCTTCATTTAAGCATTCATTCATTCAGTCTCCTGAATTTACCTGCTATTTTTTAGGTGGCTGCTGTGAATAAGTGGGAAAGGAGAAGATGTTAGACTTTGTATCTGAGCACCAGGGACTGAATTCAGTCTCTGACACTTTCTGGAGTAGCCTATATTTCCTGTTTTTGCTTGATCTCAGGGAAATAATTTCTTCTTAAAGCCTGTTTCCTCTTCCCCATGCAGCAGGTGGAGTAGGTGGCTATACTGTTTTCAACAATAGTCTAAGTCTGTGGCTCCCAACCTGTGGGTCATGACCCCTTTGGGGGTCAAACCACCCTTTCAAAGGGGTTGCCTAAGACCATGGGAAAACACATATTTCTGATGGTCTTAGGAACCAAGACACCACTCCTCTATCCATCTCCAGGAGTGTCTGCCTACATACAGATGCACCCAAATACAAGTATTATAGGGTCAAGACATTAGGAAGGTTGAGAACCACTGGTCTAAGTGAATATAGAGGTCTCAAGGGTACAGCTGGAGGGGGTGGGAGGAGTGGAGGGTGGGGGTAGGGTAAGTTATCAATGCTTACCAACCACAGAGAAGCTTTTTTTTTCTTTCTTCAGGCCATTTGCTGTTGAAGGTACTGATAGTAGAGAGTGGCTACCTTTACGTGGAGACACAGCTGCTTTCATTCCAATGGAGAATGAGGAGAGTGGAGGAGGGGCAGAGCCAAGATTGTGGCGTAGAAGCAGCAAGGTCCAGAAGCTCCCACACAGACACCCTAAACACCCATAAAATATGACTCTGGACAAATTCTAGGGCTCTCAAATGCACAAAAATTACAGAAAACACATCTCTTGCAGAAGGCAGCTCAGCAGCAGGAGATCATCACAGCAGTACACAAGGCGAGGCAAGCCCAGCCTAAAACCAAAACACGGCCAGGCCTAGGGAAGTAAGAAAGAGTCAAGCCAAGCCGAGCCTCAGCCATTCTACAAGAGAGAAGATCTACAACGCCTCCAGCAACTCCACATCTAGCAAGGCTTGAAAAATAATGATTAGAGAAAGGCAGCTTGGCAAGTAGAGTTCATTGGGCAGGCCTGGAGGCCGGGAGCCTAGACCAGCCCAGCATGAAACCCCCATGAGGCCAAGCTCCAGGGTGGTTGGGAGAAGCTGAGCCTCCCAAGCCACAGTGTAAGTCTACTTCAGAGAAGATCTAAAGTACCTCAAGCAATCTTCACATCTACTAAGCCAGGATTAGAGGTTAGTGAAAGTGAGTGAAACTTTCAAACTAAATTTGGGGGAGGAAAAGCAATTTGGCCAATCTACCCCCAGGAAAAGGAAGCAGTGGGGGAAGGGCAGGAACTGCTGTAACTGGTGGCTGCCCCAAATGGGCTGCTTCAGAGACCCTGGTCTGTGGATCCCGCAGCGGGGATGAGTTAATTGATCAGGGCCAAGTGCTTTTGCGTTGAGCAGCCTGGATCTGGATTGTGGTCTTGGGTGGTGGTCTGGGGGAGCGTTTTCAGCAAGGCAAAGCAGGGGGGGCCAATAATATCCCCTTAATTGCTCCGGCAGCTGAGAAAACACCAGCGATATAGAACAGAGCTTTCCCCCCTGGAAGCAGAGTTTCACAAAACTAAAAAAAAAACCAATTAATTGACTGGCCAACATGAGGAAAAGGAAGCAAAATAAGAACAGAAATACAACTCTAGAATCCTTTTTTGTGCACAAAAAGGAAGAAAGCACGGAACGGGAGGGAGACAACACAGTCAGAACTCCCACACCAAATGCTTCCGAGACACTTGAAGAATGCCTAGAAGCTATAGACAATATGAAAAAGGACTTTGAAAAACAAATAAGAGAAGTGCAGGAAAAATTGGGAAGAGAAATGAGAATGATGCAAGAAAATCATGAAAAGAGAGTCAACAACCTGACTGAAGAAAACAACGCATTAAAAAATAGATGAACTCAAATGGCAAAAGAGACCCAGAAAGCCCATGAGGAGAAGAATACCTTAAGAAAAAGAGAATAATTCCTTCAGAATCAGATTGGAGCAAGTGGAAGCTAATGACTTTATAAGAAACCAAGGTACTATTAAACAGTTACAAATAAATGAAAAAATAGAAAGCAATGTGAACTATATCCTTGAAAAAAAACACTGACTTGGAAAATAGGTCCAGGAGAAACAATCTGAAAATAATTAGTCCACCTGAAACCCATGATGAGAAAAAGAACTTGGAAAGCATCCTTCAAGAAATACACAAATAAAATTGCCCTGATGTTTTAGAATCAGAGAGCAGAATAGAACTTGAAAGAATTCACTGATCACCTCTTCAAAAATATCCCCAAAGGAAAATTCCTAGAAATGTTGTTGCCAGGTTCCAGAATACGCAGTTAAAGGAGAAAATATTACAGGCTTCCAAGAGGAAAACATTTGAATACTGCGGAAGCACTATCAGGGTAACCCAAGATCTGGCAGCTTCTGCACTGAGGGATCAATGGACCTGGAATATGATATTTTGAAGATTAAGGGAGCTGGGATTAAAACCAAGAATCAACTACCGGGCAAAACTGAACATATTATTCTAGGGGAAAATATGGTCATTCAATGAGGTGGAGGAATTTCAAGCATTCTTGCTGAAAAAAACAGAACTGAACAGAAAATTTGACAAGCAAACACAAGAAGCATGAGAAGGTAAACAAGGGAAAGAAATCATAAGGAACTAATAAAATTTGAATTATTTACAGGCCAATATGGGAAAACGATAATAGTAACTTATGAAACTTTTCTTAGTATGAGAATAGGTGAAGGGAATACAATTGGATATATATGTATACTTACACAAATGTCTATATAGGAGGCTATATATGCAAATGAATATGTATCTGAGCATGTGTATATATGGGTATATAGAGGGCATAGGATCAATTGAATATGAAGGGATGATATTTTCAAAGGCAAATTCTGAGGTGGGAGAGGAGAAGAATAAGAGGAGACAGTGAGAGACAAAATGCGGTTAATCATCCCATGTGGAAGAGGCAAGGGATATCTGTTACAACTTTACTTTCATTTACTCTCATTGAATCTGGCTTAGGGAAGAAATGGCATAAACTCTAAACTGGGCATCACGCCACACAAGAGAGTATGGGGAGTGAGGATGAAAGGCGTGATGATGGAGGATTGAGCAGTGTCTGGGGGAGGGAGGCTGGATGCTCACACTTCAATAAAGGGACAGGGACAGGGTAGAGAAAATAACAAGGAGTGAGAGAGGTAGGAAGGAGGGTCATATGATCATTGTCACAATATGTCCACTATGAAGATATCCTGTATAATCACACCGACACAGCCTGTATTGAATTGTCTGTCCTTCCAGCAGGGGTGGGTGACATGGGAGGAACCTAAGGAATCTAGAATTTAAAGTTCTGCAATGCCTGCAGCTAGGAATTAAGATGTACAGAGGCTGAGATAGGGAGACCCTCTCTGCCCTACCAGAAAGTTAGAAAGCAGACCAGGGGAGGGGCTCTACAGTGGGATCACTGTTTTAGGGTTGGGGTAGGGTACAGATGGGGAGAAAATTTGTAATGCAAAAATCTCATGAAAATTAATGATGTAAACAAGAAACAAATAAAATTTATTACAAAAAAATAAAAAAGAAAATAAAAAAGATAATGAGGAGAGTGGAAACAAAGGGAAAGAAAAAAATTGTAACCTACCCTAGTTGTTGCTTGATAGTCCTGTGTTATATAGTATCTATTTTTGCCCATGAAGGTATGATCACAAAGGGCACCCTGGATTTGTTCAACCCTCTTTACCAGCTCTGAGTTTGTCACTTGTTCTCAGCTTCTGTTTTATGGGAAACTCATGAATAGATAATGATCTATATCATCCCTTGGCCAAGGCTACCACATAGGTGGTGTTTCTTGAGGTTAGAAGGAAAGAAAAAGCACAATATTGAGCACAGAATAAGTCATTGTGTTACTTTCCTAAGAAGTTCCATTTGGAGAATGAATGCCAAATGCTTTGCCCATTCTAGGTCAACGGGTAATATTTCTACTGTTTTGATTAATTTTTTTCTTAATTTGATTGAATGTTCTATCAATTAAATCTTAAGCATGCATCAAACAAATGAGTCCTAGAGCAAAGTAAGGGAATTACCTCAGCAGGTGGAGACAAATGAACCAGGTGACTGCATTGTGTGAGGGTGGGGACTTGAATCATCACTCATTGAGGCAAACAAAGGGAAGACCAGAAAAGCAACTGCAAAGAGGTGAAAGGAAGAGGTGATGAGCAACCACTTTCCTAAGGGTCTGCTCACAATGTTTCTGGTGAAGGGTGGGACATTATATTACACACAAAAAGAAGAAGGTAGAGGAAACCTCTTTTTTAGTTCCAAATCTGTGATCTTATGGTCAAGGAACTGTACTAGCCATGCGGAATAGAAATATAAATAAGGTCCAGCCCTGCTCTCTACAGGATGATAATGTATTATAATATCTAGGTTTCTAGATGATACAACAAATATAGCACTAGCCATGGAATCAGGAATGTTGCATTGTTTGGTCATGTTCAATCATGTCTGAATTTTTTGACCATTCCTGGGCATGGGGGGGGGGAGAGTGTGACGTTACTTGGCAAAGATACTGGAGTGATTTGTCATTTACTTCTCTAGTTCATTTATCAGATGAGGAAACTGAAGAAAACAAGGTCAAGTGATTTGTCTAGGGTCACATGGTCAGTAACTGTCTGAGTTCAGCTCTTTCTGATTCTAGTTCTGCTTCTCTATCCACTTCACCACCTAAATGCCCAGGAATCACCTGAGTTGAAATTCTACCTCAGATACTTACTAATTATATGACCATAAACATTTTACTTAATCTCTATTTGTTTTTATGTAAAATCAAAGTAAATAATATGCACACACACATATATAAAATCTATATATCGGTATCTACCTATCATGTATCTATTTATCAAAATAAGGGAAACAATGAAATGAAATATGATTAGCAAATGTTTCTTGAATAAGGTCAAACTTTAGCTGAGACAAGAAGCCCAGAAAATCAGAAAATGGGAATGAGGGGGAGAGCATTCCATGAATGGAGGGATAGGAAGTAAAAACAGGCAGAGTTAGGCCATACGAGTCCTTTGATCTAGCAACATCGAGGAGTCTACTGTCACTTTGTCCCAGAATGGTAGGGTATGGTGTATAATGTAAGAAAACAGTAAAGGGAAGAGGAGGAATGGAGCCAGTCATGAAATTCATGGCCTCAAGGGCTCATACACAAATGCTCAAATTAAACAACAGACAAGAGCAACCAGATGCTCTAATGCAAGGCGGCAAAGTTGACTTCATAGATAACACAAAGACTTGATGGAATAAAATTTATGGATAATCCACGTATGTAGCCTTGGATGGGGAAAGTTTCAAAAGAAACAAGATTGAATAAATGGAAGGGATATGATGAGAAAGTTGCATATATTAAAACTTCAGGAATCAGAATGGGGAGGCACTTAAGAGAATATTTAATTGAAGGTCAATAGAGGGAGAAAAAAGAGAGATTTTATGATTGGAATATGCTGTATACCTCCATGGAACATGAATATCATTTTCCACTTTATAGCACATTCCCATGAACCCTCTCATAAAAAAAAGATTGGTATACATTTTCACGTGCAGGTTCTATATTGATCCAGTGGGTCTGTATTTGATTCAGGGTAGCAATCATATTATTTATGATACAGAGGTTTCTAGCAGATCTGGGACCACATCATCTATCATGTCCTAGAAATGACCTTGAGTTTATAAGGATTGGTCAGGGCCATACCTTTCACTTTTGTGGTTATAGGACTGACAACAAAGTTGATATCTTGGTAGCCTTTTCCATCACTACTATCAAACTGATGATAAAAATGAGGGTGAACTGCTACATGACAGCGTTCATGGGCCCTACTTTATAGTTGTGGACTAATTAATACTCTGTTGTAATGGAAAAGGAATGTCCTGCAGGAGTATGACTAGTAATAATGAAGGTACCTAGCTTTCATCATTGTTAGGATCAAAGCTTTTTGACAAAATGCGGCACACATTCCTACTAAAATCATTAGAGACAATAGGAACAAATGAGCTTACCTTTAAATAATTAGTAGTATTTATTCAAAACCATTAACAAGCATTACTGGAAATGGGGATAAATTAGAAGCTTTCCTGATAAAATCAGCAGTAAAGCAAGGATGCCCATTATCACTACTATTATTCAATAGTGTTCTAGAAGTGCTAGCAATAGAAATAAAAGAAGATAAATAAATTGAATGAGTGACAATAACCAATAAGGAAATAAAGAAAAATGTTATCCAGCTCCAGAAAAGAACTGATGTCTAAATACAAAATGAAGCATACTATTTTTCTTTTCCTTTTTTCTTACCTTCCTTCCTTCCTTCCTTCTTTCCTTCCTTCCTTTCTTCCTTCCATCCTTCCTTCCTTCCTTCTTTCCTCCCTTCCTTCCTTCCTTCTTTTCTTCCTTCCACCCTTTCTTCCTTCCTTCCTTCCTTCCTTCCTTCCTTCCTTTCTTCCTTCCATCCTTCCTTCCTTCCTTCTTTCCTTCCTTCCTTCTTTCCTCCCTTCCTTCTTTTCTTCCTTCCATCCTTCCTTCCTTCCTTCCTTCCTTCCTTCCTTCCTTCCTTCCTTCCTTCCTTCCTTCCTTCCTTCCTTCCTTCCTTCCTTCATTTCTTCCTTCCTTCCTAGTTCTTCATTGTATCTACTCCCCTATTTCATGAAAAATCAGTCTCTGCTATTTAAGGGTATTCCCATTTCTAAATAATCAGCAAAAAACAACAAAAACCTCCTTGATTTTAATCAAAGTGCAGAGTTGTTCCTCCATTGTATAACATCTCTGTTAGGGGCGGTGCTAGAGGGCGGGTACTGTGATGATGTGATAGGAGGGGCGGTGATTGAGGGAGGAGCTAAGGGGATAAAAGGGAAGGGACATGAAGGGCTCTCTCTCTCTGTCGGGATGTGAAGAATAAAGGTTGACTCCCATCTCGGGAGCCTAACTCCTACCTCGGGTGCTCTGTCTGGTTTGTTCTCCCATCCCTCATACCGGATGG
>JAQQSW010016282.1:0-11710 GCA_028646575.1 Pseudocheirus occidentalis | reverse complement strand
ATTTTGGGCTAGGCCGGTCTCTGCTGTGGTGCGAGCTGCTCCTCTCCCATCCGTTCCTCACGCCTTGGCAGATGTGGAGGTGCTGGAGGCTGTAGAACCCCTGAAGTCTGGCTGCAGTGTGATTTGGCTCAGCCTGGCTCCTTCCCACTGCCCCGGGCCTGGCTGCGGTCTCAGCTTCAGGCTGGACCAGCCTCCGCTCCCAGCCGCCGCACTGAGCCCCTGCTGCCGAGCTGCCTTCAGCAAGAGATGTATTTTCTGTATTTTTGTGTGAGTCTGAGAGTCCTAGACTTTATCTGGTCTCATAATTTTATGGGTGTTTAGGGTGGTGGTGTGGGAGCTACGGGATCTTGCTGCTTCTACGCCGCCATCTTCTCCAGCTACTATTCTTGACCTTTTCATGTTTGCAGGAAAGACTGAAGACCATTAATCCTTTTTTTTTCTTGCCTAGCCTAAACTACTAAATGGGCATTGCCACAGTCAAATTGAGACTGTAGAAAGACCTCAACTTAAAAAGGCCAAGGTCTCCCACTGCATCTGGGATCATCTCCAGTCGTCCTAATCTATATCTGGCCACTGAATCCAGATGGCTCAAGAGGAAAGAGGGTGGTTGTGACTTTGCACAGTTTTCCCAATTTACTTGCAACTCATAGCATCACTTTCCTGATGTCAAGGTCCTCATCCAGAAGGAAGGACAAATAACAACAATCTGTTAGCCATCCTTGCTTCCAAGCAAGGAAAGTCTTTTGAGCGAGCAGACTAGGTGGTTGTCTATCTAGTATTCAAGAATGCTAGGGAGGTCACCTTACTAAACACAAATACCCAACTGACGTCTGCCTTAACTTCTACTATTTAAAGTTTTGTTCCTTTGACTTAAGCCAAACCGACTATTTGGGCTGCCAAAATTTAAATACATAAAAGCTTTATCAGTCCTATCTGCCTCAAAGTAAGTTTGCCAGATGCTTTTCTAGCAGCAGATTTCTATAGGAAATTTATTGAGAAATGGAAGCATTTGGTGCCTAGGGAGTAGGGACTAGGTCAAATCAGAAGCTTATGAGAATGACCATTCTCTTACTATTATTGGAAATTATTAGTACTTTAGGTATAGCATAATTTGCTATTATAAACTAATAGTGATAGGATTCTAGAAAAGGCATTCTTCTGGGGAACAGTGTTGGGGGAAGATGAGAAAAGAATAGAAAGGGGACCCTAGATGGAAGAGAAGCAGGAAGCAGTACAGTGAGATCCCCCAATAAAATCCTTCCAAATTGAAGTAGCAAATCCACAGTCAGAGTTAACTAGAACAGAGAACTAGAAGCCCACAGATTCCAATAGCATCAGTTGCAGAACAATAGTTCCCTTGCTCAGTGCTGGGAACAAATGAATGATTCTTAGCAAGGAATATCAGACAAGGAACATGAACATTCGTCACATCATGCAGGATCAGACCAAAGCAGAGAATGGGAGCGGGGGACCAAAGCAACCATACAGGGAGACAGACAAACAGAGACAAAGAGGGGGGCTAAGATGCAAGTCATAAGACTCAGAGCTCCAGGCTTTGTCCACATGAGTGAACAAAGGGCTGGATGAACTAAGGGAAACCCAAAGCAGGTAAATGTATGAGTAGTCAGATAGCACAGGCCTTATTAATTGCAACCAGTGAAGCTCTAAAAGAGCGTGTGCACCTTTTGATAACTCACTAAGGCCCATCACTCCCATTTCACTGGGTTCTTTAAAGGCTGGTGGCTCACTGTCACCAATACCTTAGGAGCACCACTGAGAGGAGGAGAGCGAAAGGATAAAAAGGACAGAAAAGAGCTCAGAAAAGAAAGGACACCAAAGATAAAAATTTTCAACTTGACAGTTTTGCCTTCAGGTACATGCTGAATCCATACAAATGCATTCACCGTTGAACACTTTTCAGTCACAACACAGCCCAGCTCTTATCTGTCATGCTAGTGTGGCTTCAGGGAAAGTTGCTTGGAGAAGCTGAATAATTGTGACTGTTTAGACCTGTGCTGGCATGCTGCCACAGCTGGCAAACTGGCCTTCCAAGACTGCTCCAATCCCTTCAAAAGCAAATTGATTTTACCCTTCTGGGTACAGTGCAAGAGGCATTGGTCACTCAGCAAGAAAATATTCCCCAAAGTCTCATTAAATTCAAGGTCCCAGTGTACTCTGACATTTTTAATGTTGGCAAAGTCATTCACTTGGGATGAATTTATGTTAATATATATGTAAATTTCAGGGCTTTCACTTAACCTTCACTTCCTAGTGTGTGGCTCTTAGGAATTGGAAAGACGTCAGACGTTCCCCCCAAAAGAGCAAAATTCTGAACATCACCTCCAGATGCCTATAAGACCACAATGTGTGAGCACCAAACCAGCTTTAACTAAACACTGAAGTCAGAGAAAGAGGCCATCATGTATCTTAACTTTTCTGTTCCTTTTAACCACTCATTAAAAATGCCCCAAACCATCCTTTAGGGGGCTTAAAGTCCTTCCATTCTTTCAGCTCCACCTAGAGGAAGCTAGGTAGGGGTGTGGATAGAGTGCTGAACCCGAAGGCAGAAAGATCCGAGTTCAAATCAAACCTCAGACACATGTACAAGTCACTAAACCTCTGTGTGCCTCAATTTCCTCAGCTATTAAATAGGGATAATAATAGTTCCCAGCATTATTGCAAAGATAAAAGGAGATGATATTTGTAAAGCGCTTGGCACAGTGCCTGGAGCATAGTAGGTGGTTAATAAATGTTTGTTTCTTTTCTTCCTTTCCTCCCCTTCAAATATCAAATATCAGATCCTTTAGGAAAGGATATAATAGTATCAGTTACGTATGTATTAGTGTGAAGTGTGGTGCCTCACACCATGCACAAGCCCAGCACTGCCCCTGGAACAAATAGTAGCTCCTCAATAAAGATTTGGGGCAGCTAGGTACCAGAGCAGATAGAGCAGGAAGACCTGAGTTCAAATCGAGCCTCAGATGCTTACTAGCTGTGTGACCTTGGGGCAAGTCACTTCACCCTGCTTGCCTCAGTTTCCTCATCTGTAAAATAAGCTGGAGGAGGAAATGGGAAACCACTCTAGTATCTTTGCCAAGAAAACTCCAAATGGAATCATGACGAGTTTGAAACAATTCAACAACAAGTAAAGATTTATTGATTAATTGATGAAAGTCACAATGTTCCAATAGCCATAATAAGACATGGGGATTACATTTTTTTTCCTACTTACCCTTAAAAAAAAACTAGGAATAATTGGTGGAAGTTCTAGGGAGACAGATTTCGATTCAATAGAAGGAAAAATTTCAAAAATTAGAGATAACCAAGAGAGGAATAAGTTGCTTCAGGAGGTAATACATTTTCCCTCACTGTAAGAATTCAAAAAGACCACATGTGACAGATTATATAGAAGGAATCCATGCTTCATATACTAGATAGACTTCTAAAGACCCTCCAAACATGATATTCAGTAATTCTATGATTCTCCCAGGGGATTCGCGTTTTCATCTCTCTTTTTCTTTAGTTCCAGAAAGCAGAACTAGGAGCAGTAGTTGTAAGATGCAGAGGGAGGTATATATGTTGAATGTAAAGAAAAACTTCCTGATCATTAGAGCTGTCCAATTATAAAATGGACTGCCTTAGAAAGTACTGAATTCCCCATCGCTGGAGGTCTTCAAGAGAAAATTGGATGATCACTTCTTTGCAAGTTGTAGAAGTTCCCTAAAAATTTGGGTTAGAGTTAGTTGACCTCTGACACTCCATCCACCTTTGAGATTCTGTGAGTCTAACTGTAGAATGAAGGGTTTTGTTCCTTTCTAAAAGATTTTTAACAAAAGTAGCTGGTGGGGGAGGGGTTTGGTGGGAAGTAGAAGATCCTTCCTTGATGTCCTGAGATTACAGACTGCTTTGCCTCCATGTAAAATCAGATTTCCTCAGATTAAACAAGACTCAGAAGCAATTCAAAAATAGTAGCATAGCATTTAATAAACCCAAGAACTTAAACTACTGGAGGAAGAGGTCTCTGTTCAATAAGAACTTGATAGGGAAACTCAAGAGCACTTGGTTGGAAATAGATTTAAACCAGGAACTCACACCATATACCATAATAAGTTCCATTTAAGTATGAGACCTAAATTAAAAAGGCAACTTTATATAAAAAAAAATTAGAAGAAAAAAAAGAAAATGACTTTCAGGTATATGGTTAAGGGAAGGAATCCTTAATTACCTGGGGATAATAATGATTACTATATGATACTAAAAGGTTTTTGTACAAATTCAAAATAACTAGAATAAGATAAATTGTTAAGTAGGCAATTTGCATCAAGCATTTGTACTTAACTGTACTGATCTATTAGTACCATCAGTTTTAAATGTTTTGTTTCATCCTAAACTCTAATTGATGCACAATTTTTTTTTGCTAAAATTTACCTTCAGTTTTGAAATTTTATGAAGTCATTCACTATGATGCTTTCTTTTTCTATGGTATAAATAGGCTATTATTTGACTATTAAGATGGGTAAAAAAAATGTACCACTCATTATGATATTTTTCTTTAGCTACTATCATCATTGGGAGAGCTACTGCTGCTGTATAGGGAGTCTAGTGAGTCCCTCAAGCCATATTTTCCTATAATGAGTTCAAAATGATTCATCATTGTTTCCTTGGCAAACTACATGTGGTGTCACATATCTTGTTTTAAGGAACTGGCTTTCTGTGTGAGGATTTATCAAGTTCAGGAACATCCTTATGATCCTTGAGCACTGAACAACAAATCAGCCTTCCTGTCATAGATTCATTACAGAAGTCCTTCTCTCTAAACATTACAGAGGTATTTCTGAAAAGTCATGTGTAAGTTGAATTTTGTTAAGTTCATCAGGGGAACTTGTGGTCTGAAGAAATCCTTCAGTGAACACTCTACTGTATTCATTTAATCCCTTCCCCACCTTGTCCCTTAAAGTTTAAAATACTTGTTTCTGAGATGGAGATTACTGTTCTAGAAGTAATTTAATATTATGCTTAAAAAAGAAAGTTACTAAACTGGTCAAGCTCTTGTACCAGGAAGTATATGGTGGGTATATGCTCTAAGGAGGTCAAAGCAATAGGGAAAGGGATCAGTATATACTCAATATTCATAGCAAGAAAAAAAGAGGGGTTGAAATAAATATCTTTTGATTGGGATTACTGAATAAACTGTGACAATAAATGTAACAGGATATTATTACAATGTAAGAAATAACCAAGATGAAGAAATCTGAGACACATGAAAAGATTATATTAACTGATGTTGAACAAAGTAATCAGAAACAGGAAAATAAAGCATACAGTGACTACAACAATGCAAATGAAAGCATCACTTAGATTAATTGCCAATTGTAATTAACACCAACCTTAGTTCTTGAGAATAGGGGATGAATACATTTCTATCCTTTCAGAAAAGAGGCAGGGAACCAAGGGTATGTATTTCATAAGTTGGCAAACCTAGAAATTCTTTTGGTTAGTTTTACTTGACTGCTTTTCTTTGTTACAACAAAAAGTAAAATGAGTAAGGAAAAAGTCTTAGGAAACAATGATAGTGCTAGTTGGTTGGGTTTTTTAAAAAAGCATCAATAAAATGCTTCTTTAAAAAAAAAGAAGCAATACTACCATCTCAAAGAGATGATCAATCTTATCTTCGTCCCTGTTTGTCTCTAGTTTTCTTTATGAATAAATGAGATTATAAAGAAATTGTAGAGAAAGAGATAGAATGTGGTCCTTTTCTATATATGTAAAACTAGTCTATTTTATGCAATCATTAGCCATAGAAATTAGTATTAAAGTGAACATTTCTCTGCCTTTGCTAGCATGTCCTCCAACTGGTCTCGTGTCATTAACTTTCTTAATGAAACATCTTCCCTCAAAGCATTATTATGGAAAATTAACCCTAACAATTTAATATTGTAATACAAATATTGTAATGCAACTCTGATTTCTTCTAAATTCCCCTTACAAATAAAGCTACCCAGAAAAAAATAAAATAAAATAAGGATGGGGACTAGACTTATAATTTCATTGAGATATTGAACTCCATCTACCAATGCAGGTAAGAATACTAAGAAGCTAACAAAGCAAGTATTTCAGAAGTGAGACTTGAACCCAGGTGCTCCAGGTAGTTATCTAATAACATCATGCTGCTACTCAACATTAAGTTAATTTATATTCAAATTGGTAGTTGCCATTATTTCGAACTTTCTATATATCTCATTGAGGAAAATGGGGAACAAAAACTTCCAGAAGCTGTTGCAAAAGTTAGGTGTTTAACCTCCAGGTAGGTGGCACAGTGGAGAAAGCACTGGGTCTGAAGTCAGGAAGAACTGAGTTCAAATCTAATCTCAGACACTTGCTAGCTCTGTGATCCTGAGTAAATCATTTAATTTCTATTTGCCTCAGTTTCCACAACTACGAAATAAGGATAATAGAACAATTTACTTCCAGGGTTGTTGTTGTAAAGATCAAATGAGATAATACTTGTAAAAGGCTTATCACACTGTCAGGCAATCAAATAATCCATCAATGAACACTTATTAAATGCCTGCTATTATTCCAGGCACTGTGCTAAACACTAGGATACAAAAAGTGACAAAAGACAGTCCTTGCCTTCAAAGAGCTTCCGCTATAATGGAGATAACAATATGCAAATAAATACCTACAAATCAAGCTATATATAGGCTAAATAGGAAATAATTGACAGTGAGAAGGTTCTAGAATTAAGAGGGGTTGGGGAAGGGTTCCAGTAAAAGATGGGATATTAGTTGTAATTTAAAGAAAGCCAGGGAGGTCAGTATGTGGAGCAGAAGAGAGACAGCGTTCCAGGCTTGGGAAACAGGAAAAAATTCTTGGAGCTGAGAGACAGAAGGTCTTGCTCATGGAACAGGCAAAAAAAACAAGAGTCACAAAATAGGTGTGACAATACGTACTTAATCTCCTCCCTCCCCATCCCCTTCCCCTAGCCTCAAAACAGGCAAATGATCAATATTTCAATTCTCTGTTCCTTACCAACATGCCCATCAAAATTCCTATGCTTTAAGGGCTTTGATCTTAGCAAGTTGGGGGGAGAATAACTGATTAAATATTCATTCTGTGCCCTAGGAGGCTACTAAAATGGGGGGAGGTGCAAAGTAAAAGGAAGAAGGATGGTAACCCCAGGTAACTGAGGATGAAATGAATGAAAGAACAAAGGGGTGATAGAAATGGGAAGTGAGAAAATTCCAAGGGCAAATTTCACAATTTTGCAGTAACTCTGCACCCAAGACAGCCAAAGAAACTATACTGTAGGTGCCCAGGGTTGTCATTATGATGCATGTCAGCTTAATAAAGATATGAGAAGAAAGGTCTGAGGAAGACATCTTATCCACCCAGTGCTGGCCAGCTAGTATATACTGATCTTGATCCCCAACAAGCGATTCTGGCAGACCTAACTTTCTGCTAGCCTAATTCCTTGACCAATCTCATGAAATATATACACCCTATCCTACACTCTGGCCCTTAGATACCTTAGATATCTGTGGATCCTGTCTGTATATCTCATTCTATCATCAACATCATCATCATCATCATCATCAAAACTGACATGTATATAGTCATTTAAAGTTTGCAAATCATTTTTCAATACATTATCTCATTGGAGTCTTACAATAACCTTATGAGGTACATACCATTTTATAGATAGTAATAATAAGTAACTTTATAAGGCACTTTAAGGTTTAAGGAAACTAAAGATCAGAGAAGAAGTTAAGTGTCTTGTCTGTGGTTGCACAACTAGCGAACATCAATGACAGAATTTGAACCCATGTTGAATTAACTCCAGGTCATAGAGCTTTATCCACTACTTCAAGTTGTCTCTTAGCAGTCACCTTCTCTCTCCCTCTATCACATCTTAACCAGTTTTGATAGTCAAGGGCATATTTATTTATAAGAAGAGTAAACTCATAACTTGTATGTGGAAGATAAGAGAATCAGAGTACTAATAAAATTGCCTAACTAGTGCATAACTGAATATTTCTCATGTTCCATAAATACATCCTAATTAGCCAATTTCCACAAGTATACTCAAGTGGCCTAGCCTGAGGTCTCAACATCTAACATATTCTAATCCTAGAACCTAGAAACCCTACCTGATGGTTTTACTTTCCTGGTCCAACTTGTCCAATAGCCTTAGCTTTGACCAACTATCCCATGTTGTACTCCATTGATCAGTTTAAAATGATGTACTCATGCTCAGCCATTTAGGAGGAAGGGTAGGCAACAGAAGTGATTTGAGAGGGCCAAGCTATCCCTTTGCTCCTCCTTTACATAACCATAACACTGGCATATCTATAGCCAAATTATCATCCCTCCCCCTTGACCAATGAGACATCACAGAACATGCTTGCTTTAAACTATAGACAATAGCCTTCTGCCTACAATACTCTCAAAGTTCATAAAGACACAGCACTACCAGTATTCCCCCATTCCCCTCACCTAACTCTCACCAGTCATAATTTCTATTTAGGCCAAAAGGACGGACTGGAGAAACCCTTAGTTTTGAAGGGCTTAAAGGAAACAATGGTTTCTAGATGCTGTCCATCCACAGTATTTGGTAAAACGATAGTGATGGCTCCCAGAAGCAATTTACAACGCTCACTGCTATAGTCACCAGACCTCACCATTCCTAAAGACAGACATCCAATGTGGAAATGAGGGTAATGTGTGAGGGCTAAATTAAACTAATCATCAACAAAATTTGGAAGACATTCAAAATAGCACTTATACTTGAAAAAATGTAATTTTTATTGTGAAAAGAAGACTCACAACATTTCAAATAAGCTGATATGAAACTTCACTATATGAAAACCAAACTTACTTCATCTTGTGAAGAAACTCCATTTTTTTGTTTTCCTGTAAATCACCTGATTTCAGGGAATTCCACTCCCTCATACTCCCCTTCCCAATTCAGAAAGTACCTAATCTTACCTAATCCTACAGCCTGTTTTGTATTGTTTTATTTTAATGTATAAAAATATGTGCAAAATGCATATTCAGGGTCCTTGTGCCTACTCAGAGGGTCTGAACTCAATTTGTTCTGCAACTTCATGCCTTGCGAATAAATCATGTAGCTTAGGCTTTGTTTCATCAGTTATCATGAATTCACTCATGACAGCTGGTAACCATGAAGGTACTAGAGATGGGACCCCATCCCCTAGGACAGATTCTTAGAAGATCTCCCTAGAATATGCTTTGGTTATTTTTTTCCCTGAGGGATTTTATGGAAGACTTCCCCAGAGTTCAGACTACTCCTTGATAGTGAATTCTTGTGAGCTAAGGTAAGCCCCCACCCTATTGGGAAAGGTCCTACACTGTTGGGAAAGTTCCCCTGAGGGAATGATGGAATCTAGTAGTAGCATATCAAATGGGACCTCCCTTTCCTGGAAAAATGTCTTATATCCTGGGACCAGGAGAAGTTCCCAGTTCAGCTGGCAATCACCAAAAAGCACGCTATTGAATTACATGAAATTTGGTCTAAAATGACAAAAAATTCAGCTGGTAATCTGTTTCAGTCCAATTTTCATTACTGCAAATTAAGGCTAGCCATTGAAAATCCTCATTCATATCAGATGCAATAAGGGTGTTGCTGGGCCACTTTATTTGATGGACTGTGCTTGACAGCCCCCAAAAGGGTTTTCTTCTTTGTATCTTGTCCTGCCTGTTCTCCTGCAGCCTCTTTCATCTAGCCCTACTCTCACGACAGCTTTGGCTTCCGCTCCTCACACTACTAAACACATTGCTTTACAAGCATTCCCTCCTCCTTCTTCCTCCACTCCTCCATCTTGCTTCTCTCCTGCTATAATAGGAAATTTGATCTCCTTTGAACGTGATGGACCTCCTATAGGTGTTCCACTGCAGGTAACTTTTCTGTCTGGGAAAGACTTGTATCTGACCCAACTAACCCTGATATTCTATTATTCTTAAGAAGTCACCAACCTTCCAATCCTTCTGACCTCTCCTAAATTTAATGTGGATCCTGGAGCTGTCATAATCTCATTTTAGGCCATATTTAGAGGTTTCAATCCTACCCAGGGAGACATAACTGATTTAATGGAGATATTACTCTCCCCCAGGGGAAAAAACTGCCATTATCAAGGCTGCAAATAGACAAGCCCCAGTAGGAGGAGTACCTGCTGGCCCTGTGGGTCTTCCTAATTGGCCATTACAAGACCCACATTGGAAGCCTAATGTTCTAGCTGACCACACCAGATTACAGCAGGCTAGAAAATCTATGATCACAGCATGGAACTGTATGCTATCAGCCCCTGAAATTGGAGTAAGTTCTAAGAAATTGTCTAGAAAGAAAAGGAAACCCCTAACTGCTTTTATGACAGGCTGTGTAAGAGTGCTAAGCAGTATGTGGGATTAGACCCACTCAACCTACAAGATGCATGCATCATTAATATATATTTCATTGATCAGTCATAGCCAGAAATATCAAAATATTTTTATTATAAGAATTTCCCTGGATGGCACGAAAAGGGCATTAGTGAATTTAAAAGCCTCACTCAATATGCTTATGAAGGGAGAGAGAAAGAGAGAGAAACCTAAACCAAAACCTCAAACAATCTTGGTCCAGCTCCCTTCCAAGTTTGGGCCACTGCCCAAACAACTCTAGCTCTCATTCAAGCTGCATCAGGTAACCGAGGGCTGCATGAGTGCTTCTGTTAGCTCAGAAAGGACCACCTTTCCAGAGAATGTAGAAAGAAGAAATAGACTTTAAAACAGGAATAAAGGGGACTCTGAATGAGCCCAAGGAAGGTCTTTGGTATGGGGGTGCTAGGAAGGTGCAGGAACTGTAGATTCTGATAAGGATCTTTTTGTTTTTGCCAATCCTGATGTCCATACTCCAGTTATAGATCAGTCTCTTCCCACCTCAATGAACCCCATGTCTCTCCTTAAAGTTGGTAACATGACTTATAATTGCTATTAGATAATAGCTTCTAATTTGGTTTTGGTGAACAAGTCAACTTCTGACTGTATTTTTATTGGAACTCTAAATGTTGTCAGGATCTTGGGAAAGCCTCAAAGCATCCCCAAATTGTCTCTCCATAAGGTAACCCTTGGTCCTCTCTCAGCAGAGCATCCCTTTCCTCTTATGCCTGAATCTCCTATTAACCTGTTGGTCTGTGATATCCTTTGTAAACTTAGAGCCACTATTTCCTGCTCTTTGGATGAATTTCTGTCCTTGTAACTCCCTGAAGACTCCCTTTGTTCCTTATATTGGTTTGGAATGCCCAAGACACCTCTAAGGATAGTCCAGGCATTCCATCTGACATCCCTTATTCTCTATGGGTGCCTCCATCCTCAGATGTAGGATTGTTAAAAGTTGCTGTCTGCATGACCACCCAGACAAAGGAAGGCCTCCCACCATTCACTCATCAAACTCCTTTGACCAGGGAGGCCACTGCAAGGATTATATCCTTTATTGACTCTCTGAGAGATTGAGGTATTATTGTTCTATGTAAATCCCCTTGTAACACTTCTATCCTCCCTGTTAAGAAATCCACCCAGCGTGCACAATCTAGGTATAAAGGCTGATACTGTAAATAATCTGGAGAAGCAAGGAATAGTTTACCTGTCAGATTTATGGAGTAGGGAAGACTTTATGACCAAAGAAGAGTTGGAGAGCATTATCAAATGCAAAATA
>JAQQSW010016281.1:0-11710 GCA_028646575.1 Pseudocheirus occidentalis | reverse complement strand
TATATTTAACATTAGATTATAGAACTTTAAATTCTAGATTCTTTCCCTTCCTCCCTCATTACCTACCCCTACTGGAAGGACAAGCACTTCAATACTGGATGTACATCCAGTACATGTTACACAGAACATCTCTACAATGGATATATTGTGAGAGACTGATTATTTGTCCCTTCTTCCTATCCCCCCCGCCACTGTCTTGTTCTATTCTTTATCTTGTACCTGCCCCTTTACAGAAGTGTGTGCTTCCAGCCACTCTGTCCCCCATGCTGCCCTCCTTTCCATCATTCCACCTCTAATCCTCAGCCCCCCTAATCTTCTGTGTGGCAAGATACCTAGTGTAGAGTTTACGTCATTCCTTCCCTAAGCCAAATTCATTGAGGGTAAGGTTGATCCTTTACTTTTTGCCTTCCTGTTCTTCCCCTCCATTGTAACAGTTATCACTTGCCTCTTGTATATGAGATGATTAACCCCATTCTGTCACTACCTGTCTCCTCTCATTCTAATCCTTTCCCACCTCAGAATTTCACCTTTTAAAGTATTGTCCCTTCGTATTCAATTGATCCTGTGCACTCTATGTAAACATATATACACCTACTCAGATATGTATGCATTATCATACATAAAACTTCCTATATATACATATGTGTATGCATACATACATACATACATATATGTATGTATATACACGCACACACATTTATATTCCCTTCACCCATCCTCATGCTGAGAAAAGTTTCATAAGTTACAATTATAATTTTTCCATGTTGGCATGTAAATGGTTCAACTTTGATATGTTCCTTATGATTTCTTTTCCATTTTTACCTTCTCATGCTTCTTGTATTTGAGTGTCAAATTTTCTTTCCAGTTCTGGTTTTTTCAGCAACAATATTTGAAAGTCCTCCACCTCACTGAATGACTATATTGTCTCCTGGAACATTATGCTCAATTTTGGGGGGTAGATGATTCTTGGTTTTAATCCTAGCTCCCTTGATCTCCAGAATATCATATTCTAGGCCCTTTTATCCCTCAGTGTAGAAGCTGCCAGATCCTGGGTTATCCTAATGTGTTTTCACAGTATTCAAACTTCTTCCTCTTGGCAGCCTGTTATAATTTCTCCTTGATCTGGGGAGTCCAGAACCTGGCTATAACATTCATAGGAGTTTTCTTTTGGGGATCTTTTTTAAGAGGTGATTGGTGGATTCTTTCAAGTTCTATTTTGCCCTGTGTTACTAAAATATCAACACAAGTTTCTTTGAGAATTTCTTGAGGTTTGCTTTCAAAGTTCTTTTTTTTGATCATGGCTTTCAGGTACTCCAATAATTTTTAAATTGTCTCTCCTGGATCTATTTTCCAGGTCAGTGGTCTTTTTTTAGGAGATATTTCCCATTGCCTTCTATTTTTTCATTTGTTTGGATATGTTTAATAATACTGATTTCTCATAAGATCACTTGCTTCCATTTGCTCCACACTAATTCTGAAGGAATTATTCTCTTCAGAAAGCTTTTGAGATTCTTTTTCCATCTGGAAAATTTGACTTTTAAGGCATTCTTTTCCTCATTGGCTTTTTGGGACTCTTTTGCCATTTGAGTTAATCTATTTTTAAGCTGTTGTTTTCTTCAGTCAGGTTGTTGACTCTCTTTACATGATTTTCTTGCGTCATTCTCATTTCTTTTCCCAATTTTTCATCCACTTCTCTCATTTGGTTTTCAAAATCCTTCTTAAGTTTATCTATGGCCTGTAGGCAATCTACATGTTTCTTGGAAGCTTTTGCTGTGGGAGTTCTGACTGTCTTGCCTTCCTCCCATTCCATGCTTTTATCCTTTTTGTCCCCAAAGAAGGCATCTAAAGTTTGGCTGCTGTTCTTAGTTTGCTTCCTTTGCCCGCTCATGTTGCCAATGAATTACTTGACTTTTTAGCTTTGTGAAACTCTGCTTCCAGAGGGAAAAGTTCTGTCCCAAATTGCTTGCAGTTTCATAGCTACCAGAGCTATTCAGAGGCCACTGCACCCCCCACCAGCTTTGGCTCACTGAAAATGCACCCCAGGACCATGACCCAAGACTACAATCTTGATCTATGTTGCTCAACACAAGAGTAGTTAGCCTCTGAACAATTGCTTGCCCCTCTGAAATCTGCAAGCCAGGATTTTCTGAAGCAGTCATGTGGAATCTGCTGCAGGGCCACCACTTCTGCCTCTTCAATGTCCTGGAGACAGTTTGGCTGGACTGCTTTCTCCCCCCAAATTTAGCTGAATTCCACTGACCTTTCACTTTGTTCTTGTTTCTTATTAAGGCTTTATAACGCTGGAAACTGCCACAGCTTCTGCTGATCCACTCTCCTAAAGGCTCCACCTGTAGCTTCTCCTGGCCACCCCAGGGCTAAGCCATGGTTTCAGGCTGGCCTGGTTTCAGGTCCCAGCATGCTGTGATGAGCCCTTCCTGCCAAGCTGCCTTCAGTGAGAGATGTGTTTTTCTGTATTTTTGTGAGTTTTGGAGCCCTAAAATTTGTTTAGAGTCATATTTTATGGGTATTTGAGGTGGCTTTGTGCAAGCTGCAGCATTTTCCTGCTTCTATGCTGCCATTTTGGCTCTGCCCCATCTTGAGAATGTTTCACAAATTGCTCCCAACTTTTAAAGAATATTGGGTGAATTTACTTATTAATATTTTTCCAAACTTAGCCTTCCTGGTAGAACCAGGAAATAACTGATCAATCCAGTGATCAATTTCTATTGAGCTCCTATTATATGCTAAATGTTATAATAAATGCTAGTGAATATATATACATAAAGATATAGTCTCTAACATTAATGAGCAATGGATATTGAAAGAGACATGACATATACCTATAAAATTATAACTAAGAACATCAGGTAGTCAAAAGTAGCCTATGAGTAAGTGCTAAATGCTAAGGTATAGGGAGCTAGTACTTTTGATTTTCAGAGGATATAACTATGTAGGCAACAGTCACTAAGAGTTAATCCATTGAAATTTGCAATAAGATTCTCCATGAACATTTTCCAAATCCAAATTTAAAAAAATAGCAAAATAACCCTCTAAGTCAGTGGTTCTCTACCTATGGGTTATGTTCAATTTGTAACAATGAAAATACATCCTGCATATCAGATATTTACATTATGATTCATAACAGTAGCAAAATTACAGTTATGAAGTAGCAATGAAAATGATTTTATGGTTGGGGGTCACCACAACATGAATAACTGTATTAAAGGGTCATGGCATTAGGAAGGTTGAGAACTACTGCTCTAGATACCTGTGACCATCCTCATCCTAACTCATAAAACAGTATCTATCAATAAGCTCTTATTAAGTGCTGATTGTGTGCCAGAAACTATGTAAGCCATTCATTGTAATCCTAAAGTAAAATCTCTGAGTTCAATGAAAGGTTCTGAAGAAAACTGAAGTCGTCTAAGTCAAGCCTACATCATTTTCCATCAAGTAGTATACCACATTGGAAAAGACAATATTTTTTAACTTGGGAATCAAGTGCATAAATACTTTCACCCCACTCCCCCAACTTAGTTTAAAAATGTTTGCTTTTGGTAATTAAGGGTGGGTATAGGAAGAGCTCTCCAAAAATTTTCTAATTAACTTTCTAGGGGAAATGGGGCCAAATAGCACAAATAGTAAGGTACACTGGTACAGTTTTAAAATATATGTTTCACACAGATCTATCTAGTTTTACTCTTCCTTCCCTCAGTAAGATATTCAAAGTCAATGTTTGCAAAATAATTTAGAATTTTATAGAAATAGTTCACCTATGTCTGTCTGAGTTGTCCATTTTTAAACTTCACTACTTTCTTAGAATGAATTGAATACTGAAATCTCCCTTCATTAATATGTGGTACATAATACATTTTAAAAGTAACAACCAAATTATATATCAATGTATCATGGTATATAAATACATAAATTAACATAAAAACAATTTAAATAAGAAAAAATAGCTTTTGAAGAACAAAACAATACTCAGAATTATGAAGGAAGATGAGGGTAGTTAGTTATTATTATTCAGATTATTATTAGATTTCTTGCAGCTTGCCTATTCCTCAACTTCCAATATAAATGCTAAAGACAAAAATCATTATCGTTAAATGGTAGTTAAAGGCAGATACTTGGATCTTTTTTATTTTAATCACATAGAACTCTATAGCCTTTGCTGATAGTACAATATATCTTATTACATTTAGGTAGTAAAATTCTATGCTCTGCCTCAGAGAAT
Organism: Pseudocheirus occidentalis; assembly: GCA_028646575.1. Taxonomy (NCBI): domain Eukaryota; kingdom Metazoa; phylum Chordata; class Mammalia; order Diprotodontia; family Pseudocheiridae; genus Pseudocheirus; species Pseudocheirus occidentalis. The sequence continues at coordinate 7,473 of JAQQSW010016281.1, read as the reverse complement.
TTATATCACTGAATATTATGCTACCTTACTCCTAACTCTGTTAGACATTGGTAGTAATAATCTTTAAGGATACATTTCTGAATTCAGTGCTCTTGGCATTCTATACCCCATACCTCCCATATCATATGTAAGTCTGCTGCCTCATTTTGTCAGCCTGGTAGCCTGCAGTAGTAAAAAGTATTTAGAGTTACACAAATAAACCACTATATGACATGGTCCATCATTAGAAAAAGTTGATGTAGATTAAACTGCAGTTAGAAGCATATTACTATCATTCAAAAAATATCTAAATAGTTTCAGCATAAGAACCCTTTCTTTAAAAATACTCTAAAGGAAAAGACAGCATGAAAGACAGCTAACTCATTACAGCAGCACATACCAGGGAAATTAAATCTCTTCAGCTCTGTCTTTTCAGAGCTGTCTGAGGGGCAATGTTTGTCTCAGTCAATGGTATGGCTATGAAATCAAATTAGAAAGCAAATAGAATTATGGGTTCTCAAAGAACCTGGAGAATTTCTCAAATCTATTTAACCTCTTTGCTCACAGCTTGGAACATGCTAAAACTATCTCAGAAAGATGAAAATCCATCTTGTTTTGAAAGATCTTACAATATTTTACAATGTCTCTTAATGATCCATTTCTAATTATCAAACAAAACTTTTGGGTAAAAGTCCTTCTAATCAATAAATATTTTAATACTTTTTTATATCCATTTTTTACATGATAGGAACACTAAGGTTGATATGACACTGACAGTAACATAGGAAATAGAAATTCTCATTGAGTCAAGCATCAACACATATCTTGCTTCATATCCCCTCAATTTAATATGTCTCTGCATTCTGTAACTATTTTTCTATTTTAAGTCCTTACAATATTATTCTTTTCATTTACTTTAAATACAGTGATAATTATGAATAATTATTGCCCAGTGAATTTTTCATAGTAGGTTTTTAATTAACATCCAATGGATGAAAGAATGAATAAGTACATTGATAGGCTTGATATTCCTAGAGACAAGTAATTTAGGAATCATGTATTCTATTGTTGCAGTTTAGAGAAGTTTTTATATGGTATTTATGTAGCTAATGAGGCCTCAACTCATCAAATATAGAATTATCTTTTCCTGTGGTCTGTAAGTACCTTTATCCTACAACCTCTCTCCTCTAACTAAATCTATGCCCATATATTACCTTCCAAAAACCTCTGTAGGTTCATTGTTTATCACTTCCATCAAACCCTCATTGCAAAAAAATAGTGTTAGACAATACCATTTCCCATTTCTCATTTACCAAAATACCATTTACCATTATCACATAGGAAGAGAATCACAAAAATGTAAAAGTTCTCCATTTTCAAATATTGGGACTTGCTATGTATTTGACAACATAAAATTTAAAAATTAAAAAGCCACTAGTAAATTGTATAAGTCATAAAATGCTAAAATTGAAACTCAGAAACAACAATAATAATCCCACATTAATCTTTGTTTCTCAGGAAGTCCTCCTAATCAAACCTTTCCTATAGCCATCTTGGTGTTTTTTGATAACACATTTCTTTTGGCTGGCAAAATTTATACAATTGAATTAAGTCTTTATCTCATTTTGAACATGTAAATATAAGCCATTTTAGATGACAAGTGGTTGTAGCTGATTTTTTTTAAAGTGGTTTATTCTGTGAATGGTCCTGACGCTCTGTATGCCTACAATGATCCTAGGCAAGAGTAGAGAAATTACAATAGTGAACTTGATGGACCATTTAACTATGGCCATATTCCATTTTACAGACCATGGATGACTATAATCAAATCTTCTATGTCTGTTTTCTTAGGCATTATTTAACAATGAAAAGAGTTTGCCATTATCTTTGCCTACTATTATTCTTATTTTAAAAAAGTACTCAGATAGTTAAAGCATCAGAAATCATTAAAGTACATCTATTTCCTTTCTAATTAATTTTTCCTAAGTGAATTAAAGAGAGAAGAGGGAGAAGAAATTCTTCATTGCCACAAAGAGAAAAGTCAAAGCAGAAGGTGACCTTCTATAAGAGAAAGTTCTTTGACTGATAGGTGCTTTCCCTCTCTATCACTGAAAAAGCATGGAAAGTGATCTAACTTTAACCTTCTAAAAGAAATCAACCATTTACCTGATAAAGTAAGATAATCATAAGGAAATGGATGGGGTTGCATTTTTTTTAAGTGACTGGGGGGAAAAATGCAGTGCTGGGCTGAATGAATAACCAAGAGGCAAGGGTACTTTCTAAAGTTCAAATTCATTCAACCTAATTCCATGCTCCTTCAAACAAATCAGGTCAGAAAAGAGTATTAACCATTTTTATTAACTCTGACTCTCATGCTTTAAATAATAACAGTAAGATACTTGAGAATGCTTTTCAATGTAGCAATACATTTATAGTGTGAAAAGGGCATCACAGTCTTGCAAGCGACAAAACTATCTTGGGCTTCACAAATTAGTCAAACCTCTCCCCTCACTGCATAAAGCACTTAGGAATGAATCACAAAGGCTCAGCTTAGTTGTATTCCAGCCAAACTGGGAATAATTATATCTGTTACTACAACTTCTTATTACTATAGTCAGCTCAAGCTTTAGGCTGTCAGCTTTAAATTCTGGATTACCAACAGAAAAAAGATTTTCTAGTATGTAAGACAGAGTGGTATATGGAGTAATATAGAGCATAAAGGGAAAGAAGATTGAATCAGGAAACATACAGAGCATCTGGTTCAGCAAAAGATCAAATCTGAAAAGAGTCACAGCTCCAGAAGTTTCATACTTGTGACTTTTGCCATCCTCTTTTTTCCTTTTTTACTAATTAAACTGCTTGAGATGAAGGCTGCAATCTTGCAATCCCAAGCACCTACATTCAGATCCTATCAGCTTTCTTGTTGACTGTGTGACCCTGAACAAATCATTTCAGTCTCTCTGGGCCTCAACTTCTTTCACTATAGAATGAGAGGATTGGGTTACAGCAGTGATGTCAAAATCAAAATGGAACAGAACTCTCTGGCTGTTATTGACTTGTTGACTTAGAAAACCACAGATTAACATTACCTAATTTGTATTATATTATTATTTATTTCGTTAAACATTTTAATCTGTTAGGGCTGCACTCTGGAGTTTTATAGGTCCTATTTTGACATCTCTGGGCTCAAGGACCTCTAAAGTCCTTCCTTGCTCTAGCAGAAGTTCCCAAAGTGGGCAATACTGTCCCCTACGGGGTGCTGGAATGATCCAGGGGAAGGCAGTTGTAGCCTCTGGTGCAATTGAGGGACATGGAATAAAAATAAGGGAGTGGTGAAAGTGTAAGGAAAGAAAAGAAGATAAGAAAATTTTGAATAACCATTCACACATGTTTGATCTGTTGTATAACAGAGTTAAAGTTGTAGTGATTACATCATTTTCTAAATAAACACCCAAAATGTAAGCTGTAACTGATCAGTGGTCAAGTCCACCAACAGGTCTTAACAAGCAAGTGTTGACAGACAAGCATGTTGTGCATTGTGAGGGAGTCCAGCATGCACTGGCAGGAATATGTGCATGTAATGACTTGTTTGCAGTACTATGCAGTTACATGATATAATCCCGAATCATCAAAATTTCAATGCAGGAAAAAACACATTTATAATGAATTATTAAATTAAGATGTCACTAAAATATATATTTTATATTTTTTTGTGAAATGATGCACATTTTTTTAAAAAGCTAAAGAGTTAAAGAAAGTAGACTTCCAGGGGGCACTGAGTAATTTTTTTAAAAGGAGGAAGCAGGGCAAATAAATTTGGGAGCCTCTACTCCAGAGCTTGTGATCCTGTAATTGAGAAAGGGAGAAATGAATTTGAGATAGAGTAGCTGAATTAGGCTTTCTAAAGGAATCAATTCGTGAACTTGTTCTTAAAGGACACATATAAATATAGAGAAAAAAAAATAGGTCGAACAGCAGGAGAAAAAGCAGAGAAGAATCAATAAAAGGGAATTAGGAAATTTGTTGGACTAGAAGTTAAATGTAAATTCTCTTAGTAAAATTAACAGGTTTGTCCTTTTCTCAAATCTATAACTCTAAAAATTTGAGAACAACATATTGATGTGTTATAGTACTCTAAGTATAAATATTATAGTATTCTAAGTGCAAGTATAGTATTCAAAGTATAAGTATATGGATTCTAAGTATAAGTATAGAACAGATTCCTAAGGGATATTGTAGTATCACCGTCACTGGTAATTAAAAGCAAAGCAGAACAGATATTTATTTACAAAGACTGCTTTGAAATTCTTATTTAACTGCAGAAACTTGGATTAAATTATATTTTTAGCTTCCTTCTGCTGAACTCTTGCAATCCACATTGTTACTAAAATTAAAGGAATGGATTAAATACTTCAAGGTCCCTTCTAGATATAAAATTATTTGATTCTCTAAATTTGATCATATTGTAGGATGACATAAACATTTCTATTCTTATCAAGATCTTTTATGAAACTTTGAATCATAGCTTTTAAAAATTACTTACATTTTGGCCCATTTCTCTATTTCTTCTTCCAGATATGTTTTAACCTTTCTTGGTTGAAGGCCAAGAGAATTTCCCAATAAATAGATGGACTTTTCATCTTTATTTACTAAAGACAGATCAACTGAAAAAAGAAATGAAAACTGCTTATTTGAAAAAAAAAGGGGGTAGAATAATTTTCCATTCGATATTTTGGCCAATATAGTACAAACACAATAATATAAAAATACAGTCAAAGACACTGGATCTATTTATTTTACTCCTCTCATTATCCACCACTGAAAAAAAGGAAACTTTTTGAGAGCACAGATCATTTCACTTTCATCTTTACATTCTCAGGGGCTTGTATAGCGCCTGGCATATATAGGCATTTTAGAAATGTCTGTTGAATATCCAGGAAAAAGCAAGTGTGTTTAATCAGACAGTAGAAATATAGAATTACTGGTTATAAGAGGTGATCTATAGCTACCCCTACTCAAAGGATTAATTCCATGCAAACTATTACCCAAAGTGGTCATCAAGTAGACTAAGGTCAACAAATGACAAAAACTACTTCCTATGGTACATTATATTCCATTCTATTCATCAGACATTTAGAATACATTATGTATGACATTTCAGTATTCCCTGCACTCCTCTGGAATTCTTCATCATGCCACCAGGAACCTTATCATCATGCAATAACGCATCAGCATTGTGACTCAGACCTCATCTTTTATCTCTAAAGACCTCTCTCCTTGGAGTGTGGAATGGAGAGCTCCTTCCCAAACCTCCATTTATGTAGGATTTCCAGGCCCACCATCTCTTAAATTCCCATCAAACTGAAATCCTTTGAACTTTTCAATCATGACCCAGCAATTGGTACAGTTCCTCCCCTTTATTTTGCCCCACTTCGGTTTCGTTTTTGTCTTGTTTTCCTCCATTAGATTGCAAACTATTTGAGGGCAGAAACTGTAATTCCTTTTTGGTCTTGTTGTTTGTCATTTGCTCCATAAGAGAACCAATGACATCAGTAGGGTGAAGTATTGACTTGCAAATGAATTGGATTTAAGTGAGACAGGGTTTTGCCAAGTCATCAGCCTCACTCTATCCTCCAGGGTCATCTGAATTCAGTGGCAAGATAGGTCAGGGCAACTGGAGATGACCCCAGATATAGTGGGAGACCTTGGTCTTTTTAAGTTAAGGTCTTAATTTGTATTTCAGGTGCTTTGTACAGTGTTTGGCAAGTAATACACAATTAATAGTTCTTGACTGACTATTTAGTGTTAGGTCCTCAGGGTGCAAAGATTTTTTTAAAAGCCCTTCCCCACAAAAAGCTCAAAATCTAATGGGTATGTAAGAAAGAGAAAGATAACAGAGGTATCTGGATGGAAAAGGAATGACTTGTTGTTGTTGCTCAGTTTTTTCAGTTGTGTCCAACTCTTTGTTACCCTTTTAGGTTTTTCTTGGTAAAGATAATGGAATACTTTGCCATTCCCTTCTCCAGCTCATTTTATAGATGATGAAACTGGGAAACTGACGCAAACAGGGTTAAGTGACTTGCCCAGAGTTGCAAAATTAGTACAAGTCTTAAGCCAGACTTGAACTCAGTAAGATAAGTCTTTCTAACTCCAGGTCTACTACTCTATTCACTGTGCCACCTAGCTACCTTAGAAGGATTTATTAAGCACCTACTTTGTGCTGAACACTATACTATTCACTTTACAATTATCTGATTTGACTGTCCCAATAACCCTGGAAGGTAAATGCTATTATTATCATGCCCATTTTACAGTTAAGGAGACTGAGGCAAATGAGTTAAAGAATTTGCCCAGAGTCATACTGCTAGTAAGACTCTGAAGTCAAATTTGAAATCAGATCTTTTGACTCTAAGACCCAATATTCTATTTACTGTGATTTCTAGCTACAGAAGAAGGAAGACTGGAAATAGGAAATATGAACAAATTACTATATAAATTAAAAAACTGGTATGGACAATGGAAAGGCCAGAATAACTTGAGAAAATGAAAGATATATTATCAGATTTAAAGTAAACCAAGTATATCACCTCACACTATAACTATTGGATACCTCAGGTAAATCATCATGCTATACCCAAATTAACTACAAAGGACATAGGAAGGAAAACACTACCTGCATTCAGAGAAAGAATAGTTAAAGAAAAGTAGGTCTAGAATGATTTTACATGCATTCATACATATTTGTGTCTAATGGTAGTCATCTCTAGGGGGAGGGAAGAAAAAAATGTATTTACATGATAACTATTATATATTTTAAAAAGAGTATAAAATTGTACATGAGTTGCAGTTCCATGTGCAATCATCTTTTTAAAAAAATTATACTATGTTATGGAAATGCTTGTTTTATTCCATAAATAAAAATAAAATAAATAAAGCTTTTAAAAATGTTAAAAGAAAGCTGGCAATGAGAAAACAAATTATGATTTTGTTCTCATGAATTTTCTCTCTGATTTATATAGAAAGAGGTATGACTATGATTAGGTACTCATACTTCATTAAGCCCCAATACTAGTGTATTTGTTAGAAATAAAGCCTTTTGTAAAGCATAACATATACACACACATTTAAATCTACTTGCTTTTATAGATACTTTGTGTCTTTTCCATCTGTATTCTTTTTAACCTGACCTAGTAAGAGGTATAAATATTTTTCATGTTCCTAATCCATTAAAAATTCTTTGTTATCAAGAATAATAATAATCATTGTTGGGGCTCTTGTTGGTAATGGGTTGAACTGGTCCTCAGCTAACAGGAGTGCACGTGATCACCTGGGGGTGGAATGCGAGGGCTGCACCTCCGCCTTCGGGGTGATGCACGATTGGCTTGCTGTGGCGAGGGCATGGCCAGGGGAGGGACCCTAAGCAGCCCTGGAGAAAGGACTTAAATACAGGCTACCCAGAGGCAGAGGGAGTTCCAGCCACGCCAAGCTTAGAGA
>JAQQSW010016280.1:0-11710 GCA_028646575.1 Pseudocheirus occidentalis | reverse complement strand
TGTATGTATGTTTTTATTATTTGTTTAAAAACTTCTAGTCCCCTTTTCTTATGCTGGATACATACCAAAGCAGAATCACTCCTATTGAATTCAAAACAAAGGAGTCTCTAAGGACGGGGGGAAATTAAGCTTTAAAAAAAGTAACATGAGTGCTTTATGAAATTAACATTATTGATGAAGAGAGCTCAATTATCCAGGGGCAAATGAATCAGATGCACCTTTAAGTAAGGAAACTACACCATGGGGGTTGGAATATCCTTGCTCTTTGGGGAAAGAAGACTTTGAATCTGACTGGTTGTTTATGATGACAATTTAGTAATGGGGAACCAAACCTGATAAGAAGTGAGGACACTAGGAAAAGAGCAATTCCTCTGGGTTAGACTAGCAGGCATCCCATGGTTGCATGAAAATCTTGTCGGGTAGATATAGTAAAAGGCTTATTCCCATTTTCCAGAAGATGAAACTGAGCCTCAGGAAAGTTAACTGACATCCTCCAATGATACGATGCTAGCTGCCCACGGCTGGGCACCTCCACCCACACTATTTGGTATGTATACTTCTGTGGTTAACTTCAATAAACCACAAGATCACAGGAAAGAAATCCCTAGTGGCAACCACACAGTAGGGAGCAGCAAGCAAGACAACCAAGGACTCAGCCCTCTGGAAGCTTTATCAAGGTAAAGTAAGGAAAGCTGTAGAGTTATGAGCTAAAGAAGGCAGGGGAAAGATAAAGAATCAAGAATCTGAAGGCATAGTAAGAAAGAAAAGGAGAATCATAACAAAATGGACAAATGGACTCATATCCTAACATATAATTTCAGGTAGTGGTCCACGTGACAAGGGCTTAAACATTTTTTTTCTTTGCTTCAGTGAACAAAGAGTTAAGCTGCACATGGGACAACTAGGAAACATCTGTTCCCTACCCCCTTCTGTGTTAGATTAGCATGCTTATGACACATGTGCACTAAGCCGCTAAATGTCTAGCTTCTTCAGTATTTTCTCTCCCCTTCTTTAGCCAATGCAGTCTCTCTAGGTTAGCATAACAGAGCAATGGTTTTTTAAAAAGGGAGAAAAAGAATTGGGGGAGGGGGGAGGGGAAAGTGTCAGAGATACAGTCTCCTCAACATAATGCATCGCCCAGCTTCAAGATCCCATTGAGATACTACCTCCTAGGGAAAGCCTTTCCCAACATTATCAGTTATTCAGTCCCTCCTCAAATTATTTATAGCACTTACAATATAAGTCGCAATATAATAATTGCAATAAATACTTTAAATTCAAAGTATTTACAGTACTTACCTGTATACAGATTGTATTCTCCCAATAGAATGAAAGCTCTTAAACACAGGGAACATTTCATTAACACCAATAATAAAAACTAGCATGAATATAATGCTTTAAGGTTTGCAAAGAATTTTATATACATGATCTCAGTTGATTTTCCTATCACCCAAGTAGATGAAAAAAAAAAGTCAAGGCAAGAGGTTAAATGGTAGGAAGGCTACAAACTTTTTTTTAAGCACTTACTATGTATCTGCACTTAGCAAAATGCAAAGACAGTCTCTGCCCTCAAGGAGTTTACATTTTAATGGATAAGATAAACCTATGAACTCTGCAAATAGAGCTAAAAGTTGCAGCTAAAAGTCTATCTACCCATACACAAATTTTATTTTTTTTAAATCACTTACTATATGTTAGGCACTTTGCTAAGTTCAAAGACAGTCTCTGCCCTCAGTGAGCTTACATTCTATTGGAGAAGATAAAACATGCCAAAGAGCTAAAAGTTGCAGCTAAAAGTCCACATACCGTCAGAAGCATAGTTGGAAGAAGAAAGGTAGGCATGCCTGTGTGCCCCCAAAATGGAGGTTTCCTCCCACAGGAGCTCACTAAAGGGAAAAGCAGGCCCTTGTGGCAGAGTTTCAGCGTGAGAAAGCCCCAGGCACTGGGGGAAGTTTAAGATTGAACTCAGGTCTGCCCTTGCCTCGTGTAGCATTCTCTCCCCATGCACGCCACCTTTTATCTTTGCATCCCCAGCCACTAGCATGACGTCCTAAAAGCGGTAGTCACTTAATAACTGTTTGCTGAATTGTCATTTGCCCAAGGGACTCTACCTTAGATCTGATTATCAAGAAGTGAAATATTAACTGCCTGAATTCTACTGCATTCATGTATTTGGACACTGAAGTCCAAATACAGTGAAAAAAAGACTAAACTTTGGAGTCAGAGGACCTTTGTGCAATGTTAGACACAGGACCTCCCTTTGCTTCCTTGGCTGCAAAATCAGGGGATTGAACTATATGGATTCTGAGGATCTCTGAACGATTACATATATAGAAAAAGGATTTAAGGGAAAAGTGCCAAAAACTGTTTTTACAAGTTAGAATTTAAATGGACTTCAGATGTCACAAAATCAACTGCTTCATTTTACAATTTCAGGAAAACTTGAAGTCCAGACAAGTTAATTGACTTGACCAGATTTAGACAGCTAGTTATTCCCCAAAACTGGGAATGAACCCCAAGTCTCCGGGATCCCAAACCAATTTTCTTTCCTCTATCATCTATGTTGATTTTTATTTAATCAAGCATTAATTAGGCACCTATTACATCAGTTTGTTTTTATACTCCTCAGTAGTGGATAGATCCTCAAGTTGCCACGGACACACAAGGTCATCTCTTGTGTATCCAAGCCTCTGATGATGAGGCTTTCAGAGCTTAGCTTGGCCAATCTTCACATCATACATATATTCCATTAATGAACTCCACTAGTAAAACAGACCACATGCCCCAACCTCCATGTCATAAGGCACTTCAGGTGTGCTTCAGAGGAGGCTAGTTTGTTACTGATCAGTAGCCAATGAGCAGAGAGGCAAAATTTGAAACAATGAAAGAAATCTTATTGAAGGTGACAGAAGGAAATGGATGATGTTTTAGTACATAACCATGATGGAATATTATTGTGCTGCAAGAAGTGATGAAGAGTATGATTTCAGAAAAACCTGGGGAGACACATAAATGATGCAAAATGAAAGGAGGAACAAGAATTTGTGTAACAACATTGTAGAGAAAAATAAACTTTGAAAGATTTAGAAAGTCTGATCAACCATATTTCAAAAAAAAAAACACAAAAAAATTATCCACTTCTGTATAGAAGAGAAATTGGAGAATATTTTCTTTTTCTTTTCTTTAGACATGGCTAATGAGGCAATTCATTTTGTATCACTAAATGTTTTTATAATGGCTTTTGTTTTTACTTGACTCCTCAATGAGTAAGGAAGGGAATAGAAGGAGGGAGAGAATTCAGAACTAAAAATAAAATAAGTATAAATTTCATAAAAGAATGGAAAGGGTGAAAGTTGAGACTAGCAGGGAGAGGACTTCAATCTTTTCCTAACCTATACTCTATTCCTACCCAGTCTAAGTTGGAAAGAAATGGATATTTAGCATGGAGAAGATAAGACTTTAGGATAGGACGCGTTATAGTTGCCTTAAAAGTTTTAAACTTTGTCATGTGGAACACAGTTAGGTTAATTCTGCTTAACCCCAGAGGGCATAATCAGGAGCAATGAGTGGAAATTACAGCAATATGGGTTTCTACTCAACCAAAGGAAAAATTACCTTATAATTAGAGTTGTCCAAAAAGTGAAATGGGCTGTTTTAGAAGTAATGAGTTTCTTTCCAGTAGATGTATTTAAGCAGAGGGTGAATGAATATTTATCCCAGTGTAGACAGGATTATGACGGGTAGCAGTAAAACTAAAATGTTCTCTGGACTAAATGATCAATTCCAACTTAGATTGCATTGATTTTATCCTTCAGAACTAAGCAGCGCCTTCCTTGAAAACAATCGGCACATAATAAGTGCTTCATGAATTAAGTTGCTTACCAGTAGCCCTTATTCTAAAAGAATTTGTATTGGTATGTGGCTCAGTAGATATACTATGAGACTTAATGATCAAGAAGGTATTCCACAGAACCACTGATTCATGGGAGGTCAAGCTATGGGTCAGAACAAATATATCTATGCTACGGACCTTGAATATGGTGAAAGGGTATAAAATGTCAACATCATTGATAATGTCTCCTGCTTCTTTCACAGTCTAGCTAGCAATAAATCGGACTACCAATTATTTTTCCAACCCTAGTAATCAGCAATGTGCTTAAGCACCCACTGTGTACCCCAAAATTGGACTTTCCTGCAGCTTTGAACTAGCAGAATCACATGTAAATTTTATTAGGTTATGATGTCACAATGGGTTTTATTGGCCCTGGAACATTGCTCACATTGACAAGATGGTTAGCCAAATGATATAAAGGCACAAGTTCTGTATCTGCAGGGACAGGAAAAAAACAACAACATGTATTCATTTACTACCCACTTTATTTTGCTCTCCATTTACTGTTCAAAAGCAAGTATATCTGTTGAAAATTGAATTTAGCAAAATTTCTCATTTTTCCTATCAAACTTGCAATGAATCATGTAGTACCACCAGTTGTGACATTTTCAGCTCTACCATCAAGACTGACAATTGCACTTTCCTATTACATCAACCATTTTCCCCCCACCCATTGTAAAAATGACTCCATTTGTAATAGCTGTAGGGGAGTTAGACCCTGACACCTCAGGGATAATTAACAATTATGTTTCAAATGGGAGGAAAGTCAGTATTACTGAGGGAAATAAATAGGAAAGTAAAAATTTCTGAAAGAGCAGGAGGAGGTGTCAAGTATTTTATAAAGCTGTTAAGATCTTTTTGAACAGTTTCAAGAAGAATGGTACATCACAGAGCATCTTTTAATACTCTCCCCCCAAAAAATCCTCTCCTCTATTACTAGAAAGGATCAAAATGGTCACTAGACTGTAGATTTTTACAGGGCTCCATTCAGGGTTCCAAAAATTACTGCTACTTAAAAATTGCACTTGTCATATGGTTCTTCCTTAAGGAGAGTTGACGTCACTCAAACACACTCAAATGCAAATTCACCACACACACAATTCAGGGTAATCCAATACTTGGCAATCTCTCTCAACTTCTCAAAATTCTTAGGAATTCCAAAAGAGGACTAATTCTTTCACCAGTCAGAGATGTTTCCTACAGACATTAGCAGAACAGTTTGAAAGTTTTATTGAGGTTGCTCTTTAACCTGCTACTTTAGGGTTGGGTAATATGGGTTTTATTCATTGACTTTTCTGTCCACTAGCCCCCTGCAAGAAAAGAAAAAAAAAACAGCAGAATTTGTACTGACATATTTGATAGTTTTGTGAGCTGTTTTTTTTTATTTTTTTAAATTAGCAAATGTTAACAAGCAAGCATCTGAGGATAAGGAGATATTCATCACTCATTTCATGCACAGTAGTCAAAATTTATTCACCTGGGAATGGCCTTTTGGGGAATATCTCACAAATTTTAGATATATTTACTTTAATATATCCAAATCATGCATAAGAATAAGAACTTAGAACTAAGAACTTAGGCAGGAGTTCCTCAATTTTTTAATTTTCATATCTGTTCACACCATAACATTGATCTTTGTTGGGTGAAATTAGGGCACACTGCAAGAAAGCAAGGAGACTCAGAATGTGATTGCTACTCAAAGTTCCATATCATTTCAAGCACACTTAGTAAGGACTCAGTAGCTCCGGCTTAGTAAGACTTAGTGAGCTCAGTGGCTATAACAGACCCTTTGAGGATGACTGCCTTAAGGAAAGTTCTTGATTGCTTACCTAGTACATTTTAAGGATATCTTGCCCCAAAGTATTTTCTGCCAACATTTGCCATAACATCATTTTCCTTTCCTGTCTGGAATTTCCATCCTTAGTTAACTCTCCTGGGTGAGACAATAAAGCATCGTACACAGAAGAACACTAGTAAACTGTGCTCGTGTTATTTGGCCTCTCCCATTAGCACATTAGCAAGCTCAGTTTATTAGAAGAGTTGGTTGACATGTTTAAGACAGAACATTGATCCTGAGGGAATTGGTTACAAAACTGAATCTATCCTAGAATGGGAGGAATTAGGAAGTAGATGGCTACTATTACTCTTATTTTAATAGTTTCTCATTTTTTAAGAAAAAGAACAAAAGTAAAACTTTCAAAAGCACTTGAAATCTATATGATATTTCAGCAACATAAAGTTGTCTACACCTAGTGCATTGTTTCTTGACCTTGCAGCCATCTTGGCCACTCAGCTCAGCTCATTCCTTGTAACAGAATCCTCTCTCATACTGTCATTCAATTAGGATTAGATGCTAGCCAGAAGGACCCCCAATTAAGTCTTAAACCTCGATCTCCTGTTAGAGCAGTGGTTCTCAACCTTCCCAATGCCTTGACCCTTTAATACTTGTATGTGGGCAGACCCACCTGGAGATGGATAGAGGAGTAGTGTCTCTGTTCCTAAGACAATAGTAAATGTGTGTTTTCCCATGGTCTTAGGCGACCCCTGTGAAAGGGTCATTTGACCCCCAAAGGGGTTGTGACCCACAGGTTAAGAACTGCTGTGTTAGAAGTACAAGTCATATAGATGGAATGGAGAACCTAAAAGTTGATCTTAATACATTTCTAGTTCACCTGGCAGAAACAAAGGTTCCTTTTTAGTTTGGGGGCTAGGTGGCACAGTGGATAGAATGCCATGTCTGGTCTCAGGAAGACCCAAGTTCAAATCCCGTCTCAGACACCTATTAGCTGTGTAGCCATGGGCAAGTTACTTAACTTCTGTTTGCCTCAGTTTCCTCATCTGTAAAATGGGCACAATAATAGGGTCTGCTTTCAAAGGTTGTCATGAGGATCAAATGAAATAACTGAAATGTTTGGCACAGGGACTGGCACATAACAAACACTAAATAAATTTTAATTATTCACTATTATTACTCATAATATTACTCACAACATCACTCATAATATTATTCAATATCATTACCAGCTATAATCTACCAGTTAGATTGAGTCATTCGGTCCCATCAGAACAGTATCACTACATTTTAAATGACATTCATTAAACACATTCATAAACAAGTTTGGGATGTGTAAATCACACTACAAAACATTTGTGCAGCACAGGGAAAAATAAAACTTACTGTTTTTGAACACTGCTCTGAAATACCATATTTCCCTTTGGCCTACAGATTGCAAAAATTTGTCAGGTTGCAACTAAATTTTGACACTTTTCTAAACATTTCGTGAGCATTTGACAATGCTCTTTTATTTTGACCTTAGGTCTGATCTCTATAGCTAACATTTATAACTTCCAGAATTGGTAGAGAAAGAAAGCAAAAGCATAACATAGATTGGCTGTTGCAACTACATGCCTAGAAGAAAACAAATCAAAGATGATTGGAAGGGCCATAATAAGCCTGTTGGTAAAAGCAAACATACCCTTTGTACCATAGACCTTCATGAGCAGTGGATATATTTTGTAGAATTTTTTTTACTTCTCTGGCCTATAAGCCACCTCCATTCCCAAGAAATTTAGGAAAATTGTTCCCTGCTTGTTGCCACTCACTATTGTGACACCAATTCCCCTTGCAAGCCAACTGTTCACATTAAGGAATGGAGTTTTTATTGAAATCAAGAGAAAACAAAATAGAACACTTAGAAAATAAACAGATACCTGACAACTAGGAACCCTCTCAATTCAATATACACTTATTAAGCACCTACTATCTCCTAGATACTGTATTAACAACTGGGGTTACCAAAAAAAAAAAAAGGGCAGCAGCAGACAATACCTGCCCTCAAAAAGCTTACAATCTAATAGAGAGACAATATGCAAACAAATATATACACATAAAGCAAGCAATGTATAGGACAAATAGGAAATAACTAATAGATCTCCCAAAGATTTAAGCAATAGCACCAAGTTTCTTATCTGAAATATACAGGTTCCTTATTTCCTATACTTCTTAGTAGCTTCTAAGAGATATCACCCTGAATTTCTTGTCATGACTCTCCCAGCCGGGAGCTCTGTTGCTCAGGAAAATTTTTGGCTTTTGGCCAAGGAAAGCCAAAAGAAGTCTGCTGAGGCAAATAGTTGTGACAAAAGCCATGAACTAAAACACAAAGAACAAAAGTCTCAAAGTATTCTTCTATTCTTTGATACATAGCATGTGCTTAATAAATACTTATTTACCGGTGCTGTCATGGTTCTACTAATGAAGTACTAGACCACAAAATTGCTTTCATGTAGATTTTTCCATTTTATCCTATGCTTGTCACCTTACCACACCACAGTTTGTGTAAGAGTACACTCTGTATGTACTCCAGTGGAGACTGGTCCTCTAAAAACTAAGAAACCCTTTTTTGAAGCTGACTCCCAGAAGCATGCACACCCATAGTTTGAGTTTGGTGTTATTGTCAACCTTGACTCTTTCAAGGGATGTTGGAGAGGTGAAACTACTACAAAATGTGAGAGGTGTGTTTTGATGGTATCCCAGATGAACCCACACCCCTAAAATGTAAGCCTCAGGACAAAGGATCTAATGACACAATTAGATTTTAGATAAGAACTTTTTTTTTTTCCTATTTCTCAGTTCTACCTCAAGTATCTTGGGAAAACCTGCATCTGGTTTTCTCCAGAATATTGAGGGGAAAAGTTCTCATTTGCAGCCACAGATTGCAGCCACATGCAATACTCACAATATTGCATGAAGTTTTATTAAAAGAAAAAAATAGAGGTCCATGATTAACCATTCATTTGAAAGATTCCCAACATATATTCCTAGATTTAAAGTCCCAAATATTAGGAATCCTGCAATAAGGGTCCCATGTCTTCTTACTTTTCTATGAGTGAAAGAAGAAAGGTAGAATAAAGGGTTTCTCCTCTCCCCACCCTTGTCCTCTTTCTAGCTTGTCATTGCTTATGGTTTTCTTCTGTTAGCATTTAATTCAAAAATAAATTAAGCACCATTTTCCCCAAGACACTGTAAGACACTAGGAATTTTAAAGGAAACATAAACTAACTCCTGTCCTCCAGAGGGAGGATGCAATATGCATTTCAGTAGTTCTATGGATCTGTAATTCCACCAATGTGAGCACTACTACAATGATGCAGCTCACATTAAATGCATACTATGTCCCAGGCACTGTGCTCATCACTTTACAAATATTATTCCATTGAATCTAACAACGTCTGAGCTAGGCACAATTATCTTCATTTTACAATTGATGAAACTGAAGATGACAAAGGCTAAATGACTTGCTTAGGGTCACACAGATACGAAGTGTCTAAGACCCTATATAAACCCAGGTCTTCTTGAGTTCAAGCCCGGCATTCTATTTCCCCACCCAGATGCCTTTTAGCGGTTCAATGGAACTGGGAAGTAAGTCACTAAGCCCCTACAACAGGGAGTGAGATCATAATCATGGTGACTCAAGTCAATGGCAGAAGAAAGATCTCCCCAGCACCTTAAGAGAAGTAGGAAAAGGGGCAAGTAAAGAAATAGAAGAAATCTGACCTTGAAATATTGGGACCAGGGTCAGCCATGGGAGATTGTCATACATTTCTCTGAAGACATTCTTGACACCTTTTCTCATGCAGAATTCCTAATTTATAATATTTCACTGCTTGTTCATGCCCACTCTGCACTTCTCCATTGTCCTTGGATCCTCAACCTTGATTTTTTTTGGAAACTGTAGTATTTCATTGTCAACAACTACGTGTAAAAGGGATTTTGTGTACACACATACGCACACATACACACACTGGGTTGATGTAGTCAGAATATAATCACACATTATAATGTTTTAATATTTTAAAAAAGTTGGATTCACATACTTTTTAAAAATGATATTCAAATACCTCCAAGTCAAAAAGGAAAAAAATTGACTGAGAAAATAAACAAACTATTATTAACTATTAAATTATTAAATACTATTAGTCATTATTAAATTATTAAATACTAGTTATGAAATACTATTAATCTGGGTGCTTTAAGTAACTAAAATCCTATAAAGGTAATGGGAATTTGAAGACCTTCCCTGCCCCTTAATAGGCCTAAGGGAATTTGAAGATCTTTCTTGCTTTGAAGATTTTCCCTGTCCCTTAATAGATTGAATGTAATCACATGGAGCCTATGGTGGGAGGAGTTTGCTGAATGGATGGAACAGAGCCCAGAGGAAGCTGGGAGTCAGAACAGTCATAGCTGGGGGAGAGAGAGGAGGCAGACAATGAGACAGCTAGGCCTGTGAGTGTTTATGGAAAGGTTTTGGGATGGTGTTGCTCTCTACAGTGTTATTGTGTATAGATTTCTTTGTTTCCATGATGAATTCAGTTTTCTGGTGTTGGGATTTGGTTTTCTGGTGTCTGAATAAATGTTTGGTTTCTGTCTTATATATGGCGAGTCTTATATTTTGCATTTCAGAACTATGCTAACAAATTCATAGTTACCAGTGCTGCATTGGTGTGACAAAGCCTGAGCAGCTCAAGGCTGGCAAAGATAAGAATAATTAAGAAAGAAGATACTGAAGAGGAAGAGATCACAATTTGTCTTTCTCCTTTTCCCCTCCTCCCTCCACCACCAATCTTGGTATCTAACAACAGCAAAGGAAGGGGCCCATAAGGCAGTTCAAGATTTCATTGGTCTGAGAGTGTCAATATAGACCCTCCAGACAGATTTCTTATGTTTTTTTTTAGGAAGGTATTTTCTCCAGTTAGAATTCGAACCTCCAATTCCAGTTCACAAATTTTACTTTTTAAGGATTTGTTTTCTTCAGCAAGATATTTTCCATTTTGGCCAATGTGATTTTGAAAGAATTGGTTAATTTATCTTCTGCCTTTCTAATTTGGCTTTTAAAATCTTTCTTGAGCTCTCCCAGGAATGCTTTTTGGACTTGAGATCAATTCATATTTCCTTCTGTTGTCTCAGGTGTGGACATAAAGTCAGTGGTATCTCCTGAAAGTTACTCTTCTCATTCACAATAATAAGATTCAATTGTCTTTGTTTTTTCCCTTTCCAAGTTGCTTTTGGTTCACTGTGATTGCTTCTGGGGGTACAGAGGGCTCTGAGCCACACTTCTCAAGCTGGGAGCTAGGAGCCTGCTCATTGACTTTGTGTGCTGTAGCCTCTGGGTGTCTAGACTGGGGCTAAGACCAGAACTTTCAGTGTTCCCCTGAGTCTCAAAGAGTAAAGTGTCAAGGAGGTGTGGTCTGGCCACTTCAGGTTTCTGCCCCTGTGTTAGGTCTCTGATACCTCAGGTGGGGAGTAGACTCCTAAAGAGGGTCGTTGATACTCCACGTGAGATGGACGGGTTGAACCGGTCCTCAGCTAACAGGAGTGCATGTGGTCGATCACCTGGACACAGACTGCAAAGGCTGCACCTGCTTACAATAAGCAGGATAATCTCTCCACCTTCGGGGTGAGACACATTGGCTCGCTGTGGCGAGGGCATGGCCGGGGAGGGGCCCTAAGGGGCCCTGGAGAAAGGACTTAAAGACAGGCTTCTCGGAGGCAGGGGAGTAGAGTGAAGTCCAGTCCAGCCACACTAAGATAGAGGATGAACTCTCAATAAAAGCTAGAAGCAAGTCCTGTGTCCTGAGTTTCTCTGTGCAGCTGTTTCTCCCGGAGTGGACGGGAGCCAGGGACGCCCGAGGCATGTTGAGGTGGGTATAGGTAAGCCCTATACATCCTGACCCAAAAAGATAACCCTCACCTGAATAAAAAACCAGTAACACCCCTGTGTCCCTGGGCTAGAGCTCAGGCAGCTTTAACAGCTAATGGCC
>JAQQSW010016279.1:0-11712 GCA_028646575.1 Pseudocheirus occidentalis | reverse complement strand
TATATATATATTTTCATATATGTCTATATAAGAGGGTACATGGATATATGAATATATATGTGAGTGTGTATATAGGTGTACAGGAGTACATAGACAGGGGGCACAGGATCAATTGAATAGGAAGGGATGATACTTAAAAGATGAAATTGAGAAATGAGAGAGGAATAGAATGAGAGGAGATAGGGAGAGACAGAATGGGGTAACTTATCTCATGTAGAAGAGGCAAGGGAAAACTTACAATGGAGAGAAAGAACAGGAAGGCAAAAGGGAATGGGTCAATCTTACTCTCCTTGAATTTGACTTAGGGAAGGAATGACATAGACACTAAATTGGGTACCTTGCCCTACAGGAGAGTAGGAGGGAAGGGAATGGAAGGGGGGATGATGGAGAGGATGGCAGGTTGAGGGAGGAGGGTAGTAAGAAGCACAGGTTTTTGAAAATCACCATGGTCTAAGTAGAAAGTAGAATAAGTGGGAGTGCAGAGTAGCATGGAGGGAAATATAGTCAGTCTTTGACAATATATATATCCACTATGGAAATGTTTTGCATAGCTACACACGTACAACTATATTGAATTGTTTATCTTCCTATTAAGGGTGGTTGATGAAGGAAGAAGGGAAAGAATCTAGAATTCAAAGTTTTAAATTCATATGTTTAAAAAATATTGCTATTATTTGGTAAAAAAAAAAGTTGAGAAAACAGGAAAGCTATGTGGCAGAAACAGGGCATAAACCAATATCTTATACCATTAACCAAGATAAAGTCAAAATGGATACATGACCTAGATATAAAGAAAGATTTTACAAGAAAATTAGGACATGGAATATATTAGTTATTAGAGTCATGGATAGGTGAACAACTTATGAATAAATAAGAGATAGAGAGCAAAATTACATTTAAAATGGATAATTTTGAATATATTAAATTAAAAAGATTTTGTACAAAAATCAAGGAAAGCAGAAAATTTTGGGAAAAATTTTATAGACAGTTTAGCAGATAAAATTCTCATATCTAAAACATTTTAATGGTAATATCATTTGAATTTGAAGATCCTTTTGTATTGGCAAAGGTAACTGGTACTTATCACATAGTAATTAATCAAGCCTCTTTTAAAGAAACAAAAGGTGTGACCTGCTGTTGCTGATGTAACAAGAAGGGGCTGAACAGGGAGGGGTAATACTGTATATAAGGAAAAGCCCCATAGAGGGAAAGTGAGATCTTCTTGGAGCAAGTTCCATGGAGGCAGAAGCTGCTGCCACCAGGGGGGCTGAAGAGGAGCCAACAAAGCTGAAGAGGAAAGCCTCCCTTTCTCCTCTCCCCCAGCTGGACAGAAGATTTTGATTTTGTAAACCTAGGTGCAGTGATTTTGATTCTGGTAACCAGCTGAGTCTGAGGGCCACTGAGAGCTGCTAAGGAGTTGCTGAGAATTTCCGAGGGCCAGCAAGAGCTGCCAAAGACTCAGGAAGCATGACTGTGATGCTGACACTCTATATGAACCTGTTTGTGGCTTGGTTAAGCCTTGTCTTCCAAGGAACAGAGACAATGAAGGATTTGAAATGGACTTCACACTGTGTTATCCAATGTGGAGCAGGAACTGCACAAAGAGCTGGACAAGGACCTGGGAGCTGTCCACCTTTGAACCCTGGTGACAGTTTGGTGAATCTAGGTGGGATCTGGGACCATGGGAGGGAATCCAAGGAATGTGAGAAACCACCCTGAGTCAAGCTGAAAGAAGACTTTATTCGGATACTGTGTAGTGACTAAGCAATTGTAAATTTACTGGTGACCTAGGGGTGGAAGGTCTGTGTATTTTCTGATGATTGAATAGTGAATGATGAAGGATGACTGAATGATTGAGTTGATTAAATGATCAGTTGACTAAATTATTGTACTTAGCAAATGATGACTGAATAAGTGACTGATTGAGTGAACTTAGTGTGCCCCATGAGTGGAGAACTTTGACTATTGTATTTTATGTTCCTTGAGGAGGCAAACCCCTTATGGATGACTGAATGATTAAGTTACTAAAAGTTTGTTTTTTGTTGAAAACTTTGTGACCCCTGTGGTTAAAACTATGTGGCTATTTTCTGTGATAAGTTGTTGTGAATGCTATATTTTGATTTTCTGTTAATGTTTTGCTTTGATTTGTTATAAAATAGGGTTCACTATACTGTGCAATCAGAAGCTTAAATGCCGTTCACAGAACCATTCTTCTGGAAAGCTGTTTGTGCTTGGTTTTATAAATATATAAAGAATTTTGTCAGATATATAAGGAAATAAGTAATTTGCCAATTGATAAATGTCAAAGGATATGAAAATGCAGTTTTCCACTGAAGAAATAAAAAGAATTTGTGGTCATATGAAAAAAGTTATCGAATTAATTATTGATTAGGGAAAAGCAAATTAAAATAACCTTGAGGTGTAGTTTTATACCTACCAGATTGGCTATAATTATAGAAGGGAAAAGTGACAAATGTTGAAAGGACTGTGAAAAAACTCAGAGCCTAATTCATTGATGGTGGAATTGTGCTCAAAGAGTAATTGCACTATCTATACCCTTTGACCCTTCAATATCACTAATTGGTCTATTTCCAAAGATGATTGTGGAAAAAAGAAAAGAACCTATATGTTCTAAAATGTTTACAGCAGCTGTCTTTGTGGTGGAAAAGAACTGGAAAATATGAGGATGCCTTTCAATTAGGGAATGACTGAACAAGTTTTAGAATATGATTGTGATAGAAGGCTACTGTGCTCTAAGAAATGATGAACTCAATCATTTTAGAAATATATGGAAAGACCTACACAAAATAATAAAGAATGAACTGAAGAGAACCAAGAAAATATTGCATATAGTGACAGCAGTATTGTTTGAAGAATGATTTTAAGTGAATAAGTTATTTTGACCATTATAAATTGCCAAATTAATTAAAAAGGACATATAAAAAGATGGTATCTGCATCAAGAGAAAGAATTGATAAATAGTAGTATGCACAGAATAATTTTACGTGTATATGTATGTATGTGCTTATGTATATATATATACATATATACATACATATATAAAATGTCTGTGTGTGTATATATGTACATATAAATGTAAATATTTGCATAAATACATACACACACCTATGTGTGTCTAATGGTAGTCATCTCTAGGATGGAGGAGGGAGAAAAATAAATTTACATGATATTTTGTTGTATATCTGAAATAAATAGCAAATTGTACAAAGTTGATTTGTAATTTTATGTACATCATTTTTATTGTACTATATTATAAAAATGCTTGATTTGTTCCATGAATTAAAAATAAAATAAACTTTAAGAAAGAACTATAGACACAGGCTTGCAATATTATACAGAAGGCAACAACATAAAAACATTCCAAAGAAAAAGAAGACAAAGAAAGCAAAATGGCTACCTTATGAGGCTTTACAAATTGTTGAGGAAAGAAGGAAAGAGAAAAGAGAAAGAGAAAGATATATCCAACTAAGTGAAGAATTCCAGAGAATAACAAGGAGATATAAGGTTTTCTTAAATAGAATGCAAAGAAATAAAAGAAAACATTATAATGGGAAAGACAAGAGATTGCTTCAAATAAATTAGAGACTGCAAGAGAAAATTTCATACAAAAATGGGCATGAGAAAAGACAAAAATTCAACAGAAGTCGAAGATATTAAGAAAAGGTAGCAACAATATACAGAAGAACCATACAAGAAAGATGTTAATATCACCAAAAACCAAGATGGTGTGATTACTGACCTAGAGTCAGACATCTAGAGAATGAAGTCAAGTTGGCCTTAGTCACTGCTAACAATCAGCCTAGCATAGGTGACAGAATTCCAATTAAGCTATTTAAAATCCTAAAACACTGGCTACTAGATTAGAAAAGCTCAGCATACATCCCAGTCCTAAAGAAGAACAAAGCTCCAAATGCTCAAATTGTCAATTGCTTTCATTTCAAATGCCATCAAGGTTTTTCTGAAGATTCAGACTTCAGAAATTTGTGAACCAGGAAGCACCAGAAACATGGGCTGGTTTTCAAAGAGGCAGACAAACTGGAAACCTAATTGCTAACAATTATTATATTATGGAAAAAAGCAGGAGTTACAGGGAGAAAATCTATTTCTATTTTACTGATTACACTAAAGTCTTTGTGTGGATCACAGCAAACTGTACCAAGTCCTCAAAGAGATGGGAGTACCAGATCCTCTCACTTGTCTATTGAAGAACTTGCATCTACAGATTAAGTTGCCAATCCGTACTAGTAGACAGAGTCGTCCAGGGAATTCCTTTCAGCAATGAAATCATAGGTACAGATCTAAAATGCTCTATTCTGTTAACTCTATTTTTTGTTGAATTCATTAAAACTGTGTTTATGTAAGAAAATGAGAAGAAACTTTCATCACTGTGAATTGGTTTTTACTTCTTTTGACTATGTTTTTAATTCTACTAACTGAAGTTAGTTACCCATTCCCTATTGATACTCATGATTGCATTTGTTAAATTAAATTCTATACTGGTATCTTCTACAATTCCTAAAGTCATAGATTCCCTTCAGTAAAAAATAATATATAATTCTGAGGCTCATCATTACCTGCCGTATGTGAATTAGAGTTTTCTCAGTGTTTAATTTGAACACTGTTTAAAAATACTATTTTGTCCTTCATTTTTTTGGCCTTTTTTTTCTTTCCTTCCTCTTCCCCTGCCTTTCACCTTCTCACTTTAAAATAATAGACATTTCTTTCATGCTTCAAAATTTACAAAGTGTCTTTACATATATGATTTTGTTTGAGCTTCACAGCAATTCTATGAGGAGGTACCATAGTTATTACTCTCTCCATTTTACAAATGAAGGAACCAAGGCTGGGATAGGTCACAGAGCAGGTAAAAGTGAAAAAAAAAGAAATCAAGTCCAGGTCTTCTTCACTCCAAGTCTAATCCACTAAAACAGACTACTGGACAGCAGATCTGTACAAGAACCATCAGTTTGATTCAATTTTATTAGCTCATCTATAAAATATTTGGGGGGCGCTCTTGTCTGTGTGGATCACCTTATATTTTTCTTTGCTCTCCTCCACTCTTATCCCAATAAAGCAGTCTGCTTGCCTTTATCCATCTCATAACTATTGCTTGTTTAAAGTCATAAAGAATAACTAAGTTTATGAATCTTTATAACATTGGGGCTTTAGAATCTGCATAAATTATGGGGCAGAAACATTGACTCTTTCGCCTGATGATGAATTTCTTAAATCCCTGGGACTATGTACAAGAGAACCACCATTTAAATCACATTAATATCAAAACATCTTATTTATGGACACTTTTGATCACATGTAATATATAGCCTTAGACCCAGATCCCCAGAACAATTGCTTCTGTTATTTGCAGAGGCTTTTTTTCCCTGATATAACAATATTAGCCAAAGCTATAGCTGGCTCTTTTCTGGTACCTTTGTTTCATTTTTATTGATAACAAGGAGGAAATGCTAAAGGCTTGTGTTTTTTTTATTTTCTGTTCCTGTAATCCTATAATTTTTAGGTTAGCAGAACACACTGATAAAGATATTTGGGGCCCATTTGATTCCATGATTTGATCTACTGATTCTCTTTGGGCATTCTGCTTAGATGTAATCTAGGCTACAGTTCTAGGAATTATATGATAGCTAAAATTTGTATTCAAGGTTTGCAGAGTACTTTACATGTGTAATCTCATTTGATCTTCACAACATATGATAGAAATATTACTATTTACTTCATTTTACAGATAATGAAAGTAATTTTGAGAAAGTTTAAGTGACTTCCCCAGGGTAACCCTGCTAGTAAGTGTCTAAGGCAAGATTTGAACTCAATTCTTCAGACTCCCAGTCCAGTGCTGCATGCACTAAACCACCTAGCAGACTAATAGAAAATAATCAGTATAGTTTGGGGTATCCCAAAGACAGTTCAGTCACAGCTGTGTTTTGTCTAGATAAACACTTTGGGTGTTTTGACCCAGCCATCTCTCTTTCATTGGTATAAATCACCATCAAAGTCAGCAGAGAAATTATGATTCAGACCTGCAAAGGAAGTCAGTCAGTATACATATAATACAACTATTTCTCTGTCATTGAGACCGTCAACTTATAAAGCAGGTTCCTTTGTACCACATGTCAGCAATCTGAATTAACCTCAAAAAATTGATAAATCCCAATGCAACTACATAAGCAACTTTTCTTAAGTTCTATACCACTTATATAATCCTGAATCACAACACCAAAAAATTGTTAGATGTCTCATTGAATAGGGGAAGCAGAAGAAAACAATTTAAAAATGAATGTGATATGACAGAATATAAGTGAAGGTACCAAGACCACTGAGAAAGATGGGCACAGTTGGACATTCTATCTTATAATATATACTTCTTTAGCTTAAATATTAAGGAAAAAGACCAAAGTTAGTGGTTGTGTTATCAGGGGGAAAAGACTAAATTTTAGATGTATAATAGGAATCTTAGCATTAAAATATGAAGAATCATGGATAAGAAAAAGTATTCCTTAAAAGCTTTGATCTCATCAATATATGTGTTGCTCCCTTCAGTATAGATTGCAAACCATAGTATATCCAATCAGTTTTTCACCTAGTCAACAATCATTTATCAAGCAATTATTGCCACAAAACAGTATGTAGAATGCTAGGGGAGAAGAAGGAATGAAGGTAGCAGCATATTAGTAGTAGTAGCAGCAGCAGCAACAGTTGAAGTTCAAGGAAGATGAGGAATCATAGCAGCAGGAGCAGTAGTAGCAGGGCAGTGGCAGCAGCAATGGCAGAAGCATTTATATAGCACTCTAAGGTTCACAACATGCTTTACAAATACAGGTATTCATACACACACATATAATTTTCACAACAATCCTCGTAGGAAAGTATTATTTTTATTCTCATTATACAGATGAGGGAAACTGAGCAAGACAGAGGTTAAGTAACTTGCTCAGTATTACACATTTACTAAGTGTCTTGGAAAGTAAAGAACTCAAGTTCTAATGAAGGGGATAATATATAAAATGAGAGGTATATACAACATAGAGGGAAGAGGAGATGGAAAGCTCAGAAGACAAGTTGAATTCTATGTATAAGCTAGACATGAGGGTCTACCCAATGTGCTGTGGGTCTCATCTTTTTCTTATAAGACAACAGTGGAACACTTGGGGAATGAGAATACTAAAAGCAAATGTAGAAAATAAAGGCAGAATTTTTTCCCCATTGTGAAAAAACAAACAACCATGGTACAACATTGAGGGCAATAGAATGAGTCAGGAAAATTTAAATTTGAATCCCCCTTCTCATACTTAATAATGATATGACCATGTGCTCATCACATATCTTCCTTAAGTCTCAGTTTCCTCAGCTATAAAATGTACACAATAACATAGAAACCCACAGTACCCACCTAACAGGATTGTTGTGAAACTCAAATGAAATAATCAGTTTAATAGTCATTATAAACTGTGAAATTCTATATAAATGCCCATTTTCTTATTGGAATTATTACTGTATTTATTTGGATGTCCAACTTGGAGCAACCTCAACCTTCTGAAGCATGAACTAGACCTACAAGTAAACAAAAAAGGTACCTTAAGCAACAGGTATTTGTTATGAATCTGTTCTATGCTAGGCACCTGAGGATACAAGTAAAAAGAATTGCAAAGATGCCTTCTCAAAATAAATTTATATTCTAAAAGGGAAGACAGCAACTACAAATATAAACATATGGAGTATAAATGAAAATGGAATAAATACATGGGAATTTGGAAGGGCACTAGTAGTTGTGGGGATTAAGAAAATCTTCATGCGAAAGGTGGTGTTTGAGCTGTTTCTTGAAGTAAGAGAAGGATTCTATGAAATATAGTTAAGAGCAGAATGGATTTTTGGCATGTGGATGAGCCATGAAAAGGCACAAAGCTGGGAGAGGGAAAATTTCTGAGGAACAGAAGGAAGGCCAGTTTGACTGAAACACTGAGTGTGGGAGGAATTATATTCAATGAGATTGGAAAGTTTGGGGCAAGACTGCACATGTTTTTAGAGGCTAAATAAAGCAGTTTCTATTTTATACTAGAGTCAGTAGGAACTCCCTAGAACTGTTCGAATAGGACAGTCAGATGGTCTTATCTAAGGTTGAGAAAAATAACTTTTTGGAAGCAGTATGTAGAATGGACTCCAGTGGTGAGAGAATTAGAAGGCTGTACTAGAAGAAGAAAGAGGTCAGATGAAAGAAAGATGAATGACCAAATGGTAATATTTTGGCAATGATAGGATATGTGATATGAACAGTGAGGAGTCCAAAATAATGAAAATGTTATGAAACTGAGTTAGGGAAGTTTAGAAAAGGGGGCAATTTATGGGATTGGCAGGTAAAAAAAAAGCTTAAGTAAGTGGCAAATTTAACACACTGAAATCCATATACATCCATATACTTTATTCCTAGGAAAGGGTCCCAATCAATCATCCTTAATCATTTATCCATTCACTTAACAAGCATTAAGTGCCTTCTATCTGTAGGATATTCTTCTTATACCTAGGTGATACTGAAGCATTATCTCTTTTAGGTTACTTGCATTGTACTAGGGAGAAACAACATGTACAGATACAGTCACACAAAACGCATACAAAGTCAATAAAAAGTAAGTGGGAAAGTACTAACAAATGGGGAAATTAGGAAATTCTTGTGCAGGAGGTAGCACAGGAACAGAAGCGGTTTTTCCTTTATTGATACTCTTTTATATCATATTCATTTTTAAATATTCTCCCTCTGCTTTCCTTATTCAATGAGACAACTAACACATTTTGTTTTTGTTATTGTTCTTGTTGTTTTTAGTACAGAAAAACGCTGCTACTCTGAACTGAATATAAAATAACGATGATCATTTGAAACCTCATCTGCTTATTGACCCATTTAAGGAGTGATCCATTTGCAAAATATTTGCTATTTATCTAGATGTACCTGCTTTTAGGACATGGTGAAATTATCCCCTCTCCCTTTTGCCCTCTCTTCCTTTGGTCATTGTTGCCTGGCCAAACTGTATTGCTCCCTTTGGGAATTCTGTTCCATTTAAAGTTGGGTAATGTTATATCTGTATTTGTATAACTGATTTTGTCATATAGGAAGATAAACTGCCTTTTTTTACATTCTGAGAGAGTGTCTACCTTCTCAGTGTATACCTTTCCATAGAGTAGATCATTGCCACACTTTCCTGCATGTCTGCATTAAGTTGTTCCCCTGACAACTAAGAGTGATCTAAGAAAGGTTTCAACTCTACAATAAATGTGAATCTGAATCAAAAAGTATTGAGCCCCTCAGTTTTTCCACAAACCTTTAGTTATAACAATGAGGCAAGTGTGTGTGTGTGTCTGTGTCTGTGTGTACCTTAAAGCTTACAAAATGTTTTCCTCACAATGTCTCTGTACGTTAGTGTAAGTAAATACTTTTATCCTCATTTTACAACTGCATAAACCAAGGCTAGAGTATTTTAATAACTTGTCATGGTTATAGAGCAAGTATGTGTCATAGCCATAATCATTTCTTCTCATTATAAAACCATTATTGTTCTACTATAATACACTAACTTTCTGAATATTATCATCATCTTTTAATATAACAACTACAACAGTATTATACATTTATTTGGCAGGAAGTCTGCTAGGTTGGGACAGATGACCCCTGGGTTGGGAATATGATACAGCAGACTCCTTATTGAGGCTTAGGTTAGAACTGGTGACCTCTGAGATACCTTGCAATTCACAGATTCTGTGGTTCAAAAAATTGAAGGAGAAAAAAAATCATTTCTGTGTAAGAATTCATTGCCAAACATGCCAGATGAATGAGGCATAACAGTATCATTAAAAGCAGACTGCATGTCTGAAAAGGATGCATAAGATATAATGCACTTCATTTTGGTCACAGCCTCTGCATCATCTCTGGAGACAGCAATTCAGTCATTGCTATAATAGCTACAACCACAAATTCAAAAGTGTTATACTGGAGAAAATAAAAATCGGTATTTTTGTAACTGAATTATTCTCTCTATGTAAGACGAGGCAACAACCATTCACCCAACGTTGTGAGGTTAGCTAATACTAAAGCAATGGCCTCCAATGAATGCTGTGGAAGTTTATAGAAGAGTACATGATTAGCACATTCTAGGTTACTTGATTTATCCAAATTTAAAAAGTAAAAATCAAGTTGCATTTTAGTTAATTTAATTTAGGGGGCTTTTTTTCTTTATTTCACAGATCTCCACGGCCAATTTTTTTTATTGCATTCCACAAGTAGTGATAATTTTGTCCATAGTATTCCTGTCCTTCTTCAGCAGACACAGTCAGTTATCAAAAAACATATCCATAGGGGGGCAGAGCCAAGATGGCGGCATAGAAGAGGCAAAGTTCCGCAGGTCCCACGCAGACACCCTAAATACCCATAAAATATGACACTAAATAAATTCTAGGGCTCCCAAACTCACAATAATATAGAAAACACATCTCTCTCTGAAGGCAGTTCGGCAGGGGGGAGGGGGGCTCAATGGCAGGCTGGGAGCCAAGGCCAGCCCAGCCTGAAACTGAAGCCGCAGCCAGGCCCCAGGGCCTGGACTCACAAGCTGCAGTATGAGTCTACCTCAGAGAGCAGATCTACAGCACTTGGAGCAATCTCTACATCTATCAAGTCAGGAACAATAAGGATTAGAGAAAGGTCAGTGAAAGTGAAGTTTTCAAGGTAATTTTGGGGGAGGAAAAGCAGTCTAGGCAATCTGACCCCAGGGCAAGGAAGCAGTGGGGGAAAGGCAGGATCTGCTGTAACTGGCAACTGTCCCCACTGGGCTGCTTCAGAGCTCCTGGCTTGCGACCCTGCAGGGGGGCTGAGATGATAGATCAAAGCCAAGGGCTCTTGGGTTGAGCAGCCTGAATCAGGATTGTGGTCTTGGGTGGTGGTCCTGGGGTGTGCTTTCAGCAAGCCAAAGATGCTAGGGGCTACAGCACCCCCCTAATAGCTCCAGCAGCTGTGAAAACCCCAGTGATTTGGAACAGAGCTTTCCCCCCTGGAAGCAGAGTTCCGCAAAGCTAAAAAAAACAAAACAATTAATTGACTGGCCAACATGAGGAAAAGGAAACCAAATAAGAACAGAAATAAAACTTGAGAATTCCTTCTTTTTGTGGACAAAAAAGCATGGAATGGGAGGAAGACAACACAGTCAGAATTCCCACACCAAATGTTTCCAAGACACTTGAAGAATGCCTACAACCTATAGATAACTAAAAAAGGACTTTGAAAAACAAATAAGGGAAGTGGAGGAAAAATTGGGATGAGAAATGAGAATGATGTGAGAGAGTCAACAACCTGACTAAAGAAAACAACACTTTAAAAAATAGATTAACTCAAATGGCAAAAAAGGCCCAGAAAGCCAATGTGGAAAAGAATGCCTTAAAATGTTGAATTTCACGGATGGAAAAAGAATATCAAAAGCATTCTGAAGAGAATAATTCCTTCAGAATTAGAGTGGAGCAAGTGGAAGCTAATGACTTTATGAGAAACCAAGATAATATTAAACAAATACAAAGAAATGAAAAAATAGAAAGCAATGTGAATATCTCCTTGAAAAAACCACTGACCTGGAAAATAGATCCAGGAGAGACAATCTGAAAATTATTGGTTTACCTGAAATCCATGACCAAAAAAAGAACTTG
>JAQQSW010016278.1:0-11712 GCA_028646575.1 Pseudocheirus occidentalis | reverse complement strand
CTGGGGCCCTCTCAGCTGCCGGAGCCCTTAGTGGGGTGCTGCAGCTCCCCCCCCCCAGCGTTGGCTCACTGAAAGCGCACCCCAGGACCACCACTCAAGACCTCGATCCAGATCCAGGCCGCTCAATGCAAGAGCCCTTGGCCTCGATGGATCGCGTCAGCCCCCCTGCTATCTGCAGGCCGAGGGCTCTGAAGCAGCCGCTGCGGCTCTCAGACGGTCCTGCTGGTACAGCCGCCTCCCGCTGCCTCCTTGCCCTGGGAGCAGTTTGGCTGGACCCGCTCTTCTCCCCAGTTAGCAAAATCCACTGACCTTTCTCTTAGCCTTTTTGTCTTCTGCCCTGATAAATGTGTTAATTGTGCCTCCAGTGCAGCCGATCTGCTCTCCTGTAGCCGCGGCTCCCCACCCGCCTGCTGCGCTGCCTGTAGCAACAGATGTGCTTTCTGTCTTATGGAGAGTTTTGGAGCTTGAAAATCTGTTTAGCGTCCCATTTTATGAGTTTTTTAGCGTGTTTGTGTGGGAGCTGTGGCCCTTTGCTGCTTCTAAGCCGCCTTCTTGGCTCCGCCCCCCAGTAGTAATCTTAATAGTAGTAGTAGCATATCTCACTAATACCTTGGAAACCTTTTATAAGAGGATGTCTAATTCTCTAAAATGGGTTGGAAATAAGGAAAATTATTCACAGATATTGGTAGCAACCACCTAGAGTCTTGAATCCTAAGTGACTTGAACAAAAAAAAAAAACAGATGACTAACACAGCTGCAAAATTCTCAGCCAGAAAAATATGAACGATGGAATAACACGCAGACTCCTATTGTCAGGAAGGGAAACAGGAGTGAAATACCACTGGGAAGCTGACATTCAGGTGAGGTTCTAGCACCATCAGTGGGTCCCTGAACATCCCAATCTGTTCCCTTGCTTGGAATGCGGCCACTAGAGGTGGAAGTGAAGGACCACACAGAGCTTGGGAGTCATGTTTTTCAAACAGATACCCAAACCTGCAGCTTAAGTAGTGGGGAGGAGGGGATGCAGGACTTTCAAAGATCAGATGCCCGATAAAGTCAGGACTCTGGTGACAAGAAACAGTGGGTGGTCCTGTTAAGAATAACAACAGAGTGTGCTGGGCTCTCACATCAAGGTTCAGCTATGCAAAAAGGTGGGAACTTCTCTAGCAAAGACAGGAGACAGAAGAAACCAGGCACCTGTAATAAGGGAGACAGACCACGGTCTAGGAGATGGTTTAGAATTTGGTCATCTTCTCCTTTGGAGCTGAGTCGCCGCTATAAATAAAAGTAAAATATTCACTTCCATTTCTAGAGTTCCTTTTATCCCCAAGGATCCCCAAATCTGGGAGAATTTCTTTCTTTTTGTTATCCACCTGCATGCATGATGTGCCTGAAATATTGTCAGGCCTTCTCCCTGAGGGGGTATCACAGCTCTCTCTTATAATAAGGCACATCTTTATTCATAGCCTTATGGGTTTATTTCTCTCTCCCAGACTTCAGAGTGTGACCCAGAAAGCTGTGTTCTGAATCTTGCTCCCAGGAAAGAGAATAAATCCTGCACAATCGGTAGCATATGCCCTAAAGATTGTATGTTCCAAGAGTCATGAAGGCTGAGCTTTCTCACTTTTGTCTATAGGCAGGATCTACAATTCTGTAAAATAACCTATTTAATCCCAGAAGTCCATAATGACTTAAAATATATTTATTTCAAAGGAAGGCTGGATTTGAGTTCAGAAGAACTGGGTTCAAATTATGACTTGGCTATCTCTCTGCCACTACATCACTCCATCCATCCAAGAAGCCTGGTTGCTCCTTGCTTGACTGAGGAGCCCCTGCCCAATGCCCAGAGAAAACCTTTATGTGACATTCTCTTGGGAGCTTCTTTCCCTCTTCCTCAGTTTTTAGCAAACCTCATTAGTCTTTGTAAGTATGTTCCACAGTTTTCTGAGAAATGGAGACTTTTTTCCTACTAGCTCTACAATCTTCTTTCTATATTCCCTCTCTTTCTCTCTCTCCTCTGTCTCTCTCTCTCTCTTTCTCTGTCTCTGTCTCTCTCTCCTCTGTCTCTCTCTCTCTGTCTCTCTGTCTCTGTCTCTCTCTCCTCTTTCTCTGTCTCTCTCTGTCTCTGTCTCTCCTCTCTCTCCTCTCTGTCTCTCTCTGTCTCTGTCTCTCTCTCCCCCTTTCTGTCTTTCTGTCTCTATCCTGTGTGTCTCTCTCAGTCTTTGTCTCGCTCCCCCATCTCTTCTCTCTCCCCCTTCTTCGATCTCTGTGCCTCCTCCATCTCTGTCTCTTTCTCCTCTTTACCTTCCCTCTGTATATCTCTGTCTCTTTTTCTCTCTCTCTAACTCCCCTCCCCCATCTCTGTCTCTTTCTTTTTCCTCTCCCTCTGTGTCCCTTTGTGTCTCTCCCCCATGACCCCCACAGGTTTTGCAAAGGGAATGATTTTGACCTTCTGCAAACTCTTGCACATGTCTAATGTGTATCTATCTGGATAAAAAGACACACACACACACACACACACACACACACACGCTGACTTGCTGGCATTGTTAAAAAGTCGCAATTCAAAGAATGGGTTTGAGGCCAGACTCTGCAACTTAAAAAACAAACACCCACACATGGCTTTGAGCAAATCACAGTCTTTCTGAGTCTCGTTTTCCTTATCTGTAAAATAAATGTAGATAGAATAATCACCAAAAGATGATTTTTTTGCCACAGCATGTCAGGAAAGTCATTTACAAAGGCATAGAGGGCCTGTGAATTTAACCAATGGTGGAGCATGTTCACCAATAAAATCCCATACTATTTGAAATATTAAAGTAAAAACCTTCAGAGTCCATATGCAGAGACAGTTGGGTCCCAAGATCATCTTGGTCTCTAATTTTGGCCAGTAGTCCATTTCACCCAATTACCTGGAGTAGTTCATAGTCTCTCTCGATGAGTCTGGCTCAAGCTTCTCTCTCCTTGCCACCCCGCAACTTTCTATGAACTGATGTCACTTGGGTACCAAAGAAAACTAGCCATGTGACTTTGGATAAGTCACTTTCCTTCTCCAGGGATAAGTTTCCTCATCTATAAAATGAGAAAGCTGCACTAAATGCCTGAAAAGGTGCCTACCAGATCTGACATTCAATGATTGCTGCATTACTGGTCTGGACTGTTCCAGCTCCCCAAGAATTTTACTTCACTTGCTAGGAGTCTTCTCACTCATTTCCTGTCTCTTCTCATTTGGTTTGCCTGGATTCATTTCATCTTATAACTACTGGCTCTTAGACAAATCAGAGAGACACAGTCAATGAGCCACTTACAAACCTAAATGAATAATTAATTCAGAGACCCGCGTGCCCTCAGGCGCACATCTGTGGGAGGCACTTTCACACAGTAAACCCAAGCAAGATGGTGCCATCTCCATTTTATAGATAAGGAAATCCAGAGGCACATAGCTGGATGCCTCACATTATGAAATGGGGGTTGTTGTAGCCAATGGTGGAGCTGGGACTTGAATGGGGTCTTCTGATTGTCAGCCTAAGGCTCTTTCCATTGTAGTACATTATAGTTTGCCCCCCTCCAAGTATTAGGGTATAGGCAGAGATGTCCTGAGCTAGCTCATACTGCTCTGAGGGAATTTTTCACTTTTCAGTGGCAAACACTATAAACCAAAGCTTAATTTATTAATAATAAATTTTGGTGCCTTTCCTATCTTAATTATTTCTTGTATATTCATATCTTACATGTATATATTTGTTTACTTCCTGTTTCCCTCAGACTGTGAGCTCTTTGAGGGTAGGAAGCACAGAACCTGACCCTCAATAGGCAGTTAATATGTTTGTTGTTCGTTAATATATATGTTGATAATGTCACCTTCAAATAGAAACAGGACTAGTAAACTCAGCCAGGACAAACTGACTTAGAAAATCACACATTCACATTATCTATGTTCTTTTGTATTTCCTATTTATTTTGTGAAATATTTCTCAATTACATTTTAATCTGGTTCAAGAGCACTCTGGAATATTGTCATTCTCCTCTTTGAGAACTCTAGACTGCAGAAAATAATAGAGAAAATATTGACAAATTAAACTTAAAACTTAAAATTTTTTTGGAAAGCCAATTGTTAAACATTTGGGGGTAAAGGGAAAGGGAATAAGTTTTTATACAGCACCTGCTACCATGTACAAATACTGATGTATTTAATCACTCATTTAATTTAGCTAATTTGGCCACACACACTGGATGTAATTTTTTTTCTATTACTGAAGTCTGGAGCTGAGGAGTATCTACAGTTCAAATCAGGAGAGAACCCACCCATCACCCCGCCCCCAGAACAATTCACTTCAGCGAATGTTTATTAAGTCTGTGCCAAATCATATTGATTGATTTCTCAATGGGCTGGAGGGTGGTGGAATTTGAAACTCAAAATTCTTTAAAATGATTGTTAAGAATGCTTTTTGAAAGTTCCTATCAGGAGCAAAGGTTCTAAGGAGCAACTAGGTGGTGTAGTGCATAGAGTACCCACCCTGATGTCAGGTGGACCTGAGTTCAAAACTAGACTGAGACACTTACTAACTGTGTGACCCTGGGCAAGTCACTTAACCTGATTTCCTCAGGGGGAAAAAGAGCATTGGCTCTAGGCAACAACACATGGTAGGGGTTTAATAAGTGTCAAACTAAACTAAAGAGCAACCACCAATATTCACCAAAGGGGAGCAAAAAATTCCCATAGTCAGTGCATGCTCCTACTGATGAGGCCACACCAGCTGTTTGGAAGCTCTATTCTGTCTCCAGGGACAGTGGGACAGCAGTCTCTTCAATTATGAACCCAAAAGGAAGGATTTGCTTTCTTCTTTTCTGCTGCATTTTGGTTCAGTAGTTTATAGTTGAAACAAAACAGAGAAATTATTAGGAATAACATTGTGATAATTACTTGGTGAAGTAAATTGTCCCCAGCTGTGTCTTTGCACTGTGCTGAGCTCATGCAGAGGAAGCAGGTTTCCGGCCGGAGCACAGCCCTACATCATCCTCATGACACTGACAGTACTGAGCCCCTCCCCACCACCCTGCCAGCTCTACTCTTGTCTGCCCTTTGAGCTGGGGGCAAGATGGGCTCTGCTCTCACATGCCAAGAGGCCACAACCCAGACCAACCACACAGAAAGGCCCTGCTTGTTCTCTGGCAGGAGATACTGTCTTGTTCTCCATGTGAAGGACTAGAGAACAAGAGGACTGGAGGACCTTTCGTAAAACTGTCAAGAATAGGGAAATCCCCAGCCTAAGAGCAAGGAACCAATCCAAGCAGGCTCCTGCAGGGCACTATGGTATAGTGGAAAGAACCTGGTCAGTAAAGATGGGAGCTGGGATCCCACTTCTGACCCTTGTTCAGCTGTGTGCCTATGGTCAAGTCACTTAGAGTCAGTTTCTTCTGCCTGTAAAATGGGCACCATCATGCCTATAGCATCTGTCTAATGGGATTACTGTCAGGATCGGATGGGGTGAAGAGATACAGAGTGCCTGGCAAGTGTTAAAGTGATATCAATGTCAGCCATTATTCTGTGCCTAGTAAGGGCTGTATTATCCAAGAGGTACACTGGACATTTTGTTAATAAGATCACCCTAGGGGTATGCTAGGAACCATGAATATACATAGAGTAATGACAATGTATCAGGGGCATGAAATGAGCCCTGAAATGCACCCAGCTGTGCCCCATGTGGAGTCAAGTACTGCTTTTGGTATAGACCTGTGATTTTTTCAGTGCAGGAAACTCAGCATGGAGATTCCCTTCACCAACAGAAATCATCAGCTAGTATGTAACACGAGGACAGGTGGACCCAAACCCAGGAAGACCTACATATGAATTCTGTGTCAAACAGTTATTACAGGTCTTGGTAAGTGATCCTTGGTAAGACATGTAACCTCCCTCAGCCTCAGTTTCCTCATCTATAAAATGGGGATAATAATAAGATCTAATTCCCTGGGTTGTTAGATTCAGATGAGATAACATATGTAAAGCATACCTTGCAAACCTTAAATGGTGGTGATGTTGATGATGGTGGTGATGATGATGATGATGATGATGATGATGATGATGCCTTTCATAAACCACAGAGAGATAATGAAACTTGTCCCTGGTGATCCATGTGATGATAGGACTTAGAATCTAAAAAGATCTTACACACAACCCAGTCTTCTCCAGATAAGGAAACTGAGCCTCAAAAAGATTAACCTGACATGCAATTTTGCTCAGTTACTAAGCGTAACTGGGATTCAAATGCAAGTTCTCATTCTAAATCCAGGGCTCTTTCTAGTTTACCTCACTGCTGTAGAGAAATGTGTTAGCATCCTATTTGAATGAGCAAGGCTGCATGTCTCTCTTTGCACACACACACACACGCGTGCACGCACACACACACACACACACACACACACACACACACACCAAAAAGTCATCATAAACAATGGATTCATGGCAGAGACATGGCAGGGTCAAGGGGACTAGAAGCCTGTCCTAAGTCCCCTAGGTATGTAAAACCATGAACCTTGCCTTGTATCCACAATTCCCTCTCATTAGCTGGGAGAGTTCTCTATACAAAGGAAGAATTAAGAGACAAAGAAGAATATTATCCCAGGAGACTCTGCTCAGATTTCTAAGTACTAAATCACTGGAGAAGCATAAATTTGTCAAATTTGAGCCTAGCACAAGGTTCTGCATACAGAAGGCATTTGACCGATCCTAATTTCCCATGTGCTATGGGGGCTGCTTCATTCTGTGCCAACATTTCAGAGCCTTCTGTGGGGTGGGAAGGCAAAAAGGAAAGTTCCTTCTCCCGCTTCTGTCTGGATTTCAAAGTCAGAGTGGAAGAAGAAATCAAAGATTATTCAGACAATTTAGTCCCACTCGTCTTATTAGAAACTAATGTGAATAGCAGAATGTTGGAGTTTGGGAAAGCTTTGAATGATCATCTAGCCCTGGAATCTGAGGATTTGTCTTTTTTTTAATAATATTTTATTATTTCCCCAATTACATGTAAAACCAATTTTAACAGACTTGTCTTTTTAAAAAACAACAACTGATAATTGCATTTCTAAATAATTGTTTTTCTTTGTTAATCCTATGTGTTTTGTCTGTTTAAAAACTTTCCTCTAAGGAGATGTATGACACAAACATAATTAAGAACCCTCTGATTCTACTCCAAGCTGCCCATCCTTGACAGCTCAGCCTACTAAGCAGGTGATTAGGTGTTTTTACCTTTTCCTAAAAAAACCTTTTCTGAATTATGGAATGGAATGATCCAGGGTGGGTGAGGCTAACCCACTACAAACATGACTTTCTTCCCTTCTGGCACTTATACAGAGGCAGATCGTAGAGTAGATAGAGAGTTGGGTCTGGTGGCAGAAAGACTTGAGCTGAAATCTGGACTCAGACACTTCCTACCTGCGTGACCCTGGACAAGTCACTTAACCTTTGTTTGCTTCAGTGTCCTCAACTATAAAATGGGCACAATAATAGCATCTACCTCCCAAGGTTGTTGTGAGGATCAAATGAACTCCTCTTGCCTCCCCATACTTTATTGTACCTATACTGATGACATCTCTCTATCAGAGGAAGGGGTCCCCATAGGGAGAGACTATGTGTGTTCCATTAGACTTGGAAGATGTTTAGAAATTGTCCTAGTATTTATTTCATCCTTGTTGACTGATGGTAGATATTTACACATTGTCTAACACCACCAATAATTGGCATCACAGGTCTGTTTCACACACATTTTAGTCCCTAGGTACACTCAGAAATAAAGGGAAGCCACTAAAGGTTGGCAGAAAATACTTATCAATTGTCTTTTCTCTCTGGTTCTACTTACTTTTGATAAAGCAGGAGCTTCTCCAGGTCTCGCTAATGGTTCAGGTTCAAAAACTGAGTCAGAGAATCTTAAACTTGAAAGGAATCTCACCCAACCCAGTGCTGAATAATCACCTCCTCTTCAACATACTCTGCAAGTGATTTACCCTGCCTTAGCTTGAAGACTTTTATTAAGAGGAGACTCATAACCTCCTGGAGCACCCCCTTCCATTTTTGAAAGGTTCTAATTGTTTGGAAATTTGTTACTCATACCAAGCAGCTCAACAACTTCTACCTACTGTTTCTAATTCTGCCCTCTGGAGCCAAGCAGAACAACTCTAATACTTCTTTCACATGAAGTTACTTTAAATACTCAGAGTTACCATGATCCACCCATCCCCACAAGCTAAACATCCTTCTTTCCTTTCTTCCTTCCTTCCTTCCTTCCTTCCTTCCTTCCTTCCTTCCTTCCTTCCTTCCTTCCTTCCTTCCTTCCTTCTTTCCTTCCTTTCCTTCCTTTCTTTCCTTCCTTATTTCCTTCCTTCCTTCTTTCCTTCCTTCCTTCTTTCTTTCCCTCTCTCTTTCTTTTCTTTTGAGGACTAGGTCTTTCTATCTTTCCCAGGTTGGAAGTGCAACAGCCACCCATTGGCCTAATTCCACTGCTGATTGGCTTAAAAGTAATGACCTCCATTTTCTCACTGAGTTGGTTCACCTCTACTTAGGCAACCTAGTCTTCCTTTGCTCCCAGTGGCTCACCATATTGTAGACCCCTGATTGGCTTTAGCTGACCTGCAGTTCAAAACTCCTGAGCTTAAGCAATCTTCCATCATCATCCTCCCCAGGGGCAGTAATTATAGGTGTGTACCACCAGCTAAGACCTGTGGCATGATTCCAGGCTCTTCATTATCCTGACTGCCTTCCTCTGGAAACCCTCCAGACTGTACTACTGTGCACCCCAAAATGTAGTTTCCAGAACTGAACATACTAATACTTAAGCTAGCATGAGTCTAGTGGGGCCATTCAATCCCTATTCATGGATGTTGGAATCTCTCAATATTGGGCAAGACCAAATTAGATTTCGGGGACTGCAAAATCACACTTGACTCATTGAGCTTTCAGTCCATTAAAACCTACACATTTTTCCTAAACTGATGTCTAGTCACATTTATCCTTAACTTATACTTATGAAATTGATTTTTGGAATCCAGGTGCAAGATTTTAGATTTACTTCTATTAAATTTCACTTTATTAATGTCTTCCCCTAACCTATCAACATCTTTTGAACCTCCCAGTTCTGTCATCTACCAAGTCAGTTACCCCTCCTATATCAGCATTGATTATCTCTAAATTTGAAAAGCATTCCTTCAGTCAATAAAAAATGTTAAAAGGAACCCTACTAGATACCTCCTTCCATGCTGACATCCAACCACTATTATTATTCTTTGAACAGAATCATCCAACAATTTCTGGATGCTTCATATTGGACTCTTGCCTAGTTCCTAGTTCTTAATCTTGTCCACATGAAATCTATAAGTGACTCTGTCAAATGTTTTGATAAAATATAAATAAACTATTTAAATAAAATTCCTCTATGCTGTCTATCTAGTGGGCCTCTCTGTGGCACAGTGGATAGAAGGATCAGGATTGGGGGTCGGGAAAACTCATCTTCCTGAGTTCAAATCTGGCCTCCACCACTTGATAGCTGTGTGACCCTAGGCAAATCACTTAACCTTGTTTGTCTCAGTTTCCTCATCTGTAAAAAGAACTGGAGAAGGAAATGGCAAAGCACTCCTGCATCTCTGCCAAAAAAAAACCCTCAAAGGGGGTCATGAAGAGTCAGACATGACTGAAACAGCTAGACAATAACAATAACTTCTAGTACAAAGTGACTTCTTAGTGAAGCTACTATTTTGGTTGTAACAATCATTTCTTTTTCTAGAAAGTCACTAATTATTGTTTTTAATGATATTCAAGAATCTTCCCAGGACTCAAAGTTAAGCTCATTGGCTTCTATTCTTCAGATTTCATTTTTTTCACCTTCCCCTTTAAAAAATAAAACAAGACATTGGCTCTTTTGTGAGTTTGAGATACTTCTCCCATTCTCAATAGTCTGATTTAAAAGCTAACTGATAGTGGGTCAGCAATCACATAAGCCTGTGTAAGCACTGTGAGATACAGGTTATCTGGACCTGGGGACTCGAACTCATCAGGGTTAGCAAGGTACACCCTTACTAGATACCCATTTATGTTCTGGGTCACATGACCAACAAACAATTAGGCATTTCTTTTGTCCTCATTTACTCTAAAAAAATCATGAAACAAAAGAGAGAGTATGTGTCAGAGGCAGAGTAATTATAGCTGTCTCCACAGGATGCTATCCACTAAACCAAGGAGCTTGTAAATCAGTAGTGGAGGATGCCATTTCCTCAGCAGCTCCCTCAGCACCTGCCCACCAGCCTCCATGTTATGTCAGGACATACAAATCAGCATATCAGCTTGTACTCTAGAATGCTCTTTGCAATTTCCTTATTGTTTTAGCCTCTGTCAGCACATACCACTACTGCCTTTACCCCTGCATTCTGCTGTAACTATCAGCAGACCTCAACTATGCCTAATAATATGCAAAGGAAGAGGAGGTAGAGGAAGGTAGAGGGACTTTGTTCTGCCTGGGGACAGGCAGAAGGACCTAGGAAGGAGAAACCTAAAGTTGCATAAACCTACTCTAGCTTCTCCCACTTCGGCAAAAAGCAGCAAATACTGATTTAGCCTTACCAGAGAACTAAATGACAAAGGGATTTGGGCCATGGGACTAGGAGGAACTGCACTGGACCTAAAGAAAAGGTGACTGGCATGTGGCTGGGTACCATCCCTTCAGAGGTTACATGACACAAGGGCTAAGGCGGATGAAGAGTAAACACAACAATATGGTAGGAGACTGAGGTAGCCTTGAGGCTAGTGTCAATGGGGAAGTAGTCCGAAAATAAGCAATAAGGCAATAAAAGAGAAAAAAAGACTAAAACCACCAAAGATCTCAGGAAGAAAACTCAGTTAAAAACCTATATCACAAGCAGGCAAATCAATAAGGAAGACACTAAAATTAGAAGGAAATATGAGTCATAAAACAACCAAAAGATTATAAACAACTCTAAATTAATATTGAAAGACAAAGAAAACTGAATAATTGCCAATTGAAAATAGGGATTAAAGAAAGGTGTGAAAAGTAGGGATTAGAGAAAGGCAGCTGGCAGGAGGGGCTCATCCCAGGCCAGGAGCTGAGACCAGCCCAGCCTGAAAACGCCATGTGGCCAGGCTCCAGGGTAACCTGGAGGAGCCGAGCCTCCCAAGCCACAGCGTGAGTCTGCTTCAGAGAAGATCTAAAGCACCTGGAGCAATCTGCATACTCCAGGTTTAAAGGTCAGTGAAAGTGAGTGAAGCTTTCAAGCTAAATTTGGGAAAGGAAAAGCAGTTCAGCCACTCTACCCCCAGGGCAAGGAAGCAGAGGGGAAGGGCAGAAACTGCTGTAACCAGCGGATGCCCCCACTGGGCTGCTTCAGAGCCCCTGGCCTGTGGAACCCGCAGGGGGGCTAAGTCGATTGATCAGGGCCAAGTGCTCTTGCATTGAGCAGCCTGGATCCAGATCGTGGTCTTGGGTGGTGGTCCTGGGGAGTGCTTTCAGCAAGCCAAAGCTAGGGGAGGCTGCAACACCCCCCTAATAGCTCCGGCAGCTGGGAAAACCCCAGCGATTAGGAACAGAGCTTTCCCCCCTGGAAGCAGAGTTTCACAAAGCTAAAAAAAACCCAACCAATTAATTGACTGGCCAACATGAGGAAAAGGAAGCAAAATAAGAAC
Organism: Pseudocheirus occidentalis; assembly: GCA_028646575.1. Taxonomy (NCBI): domain Eukaryota; kingdom Metazoa; phylum Chordata; class Mammalia; order Diprotodontia; family Pseudocheiridae; genus Pseudocheirus; species Pseudocheirus occidentalis. The sequence goes on along the minus strand of JAQQSW010016278.1, from coordinate 32 downwards.
AGCAATAAAACTCTAGAATTCTTTTTTTGTGG
>JAQQSW010016277.1:0-11712 GCA_028646575.1 Pseudocheirus occidentalis | reverse complement strand
CCACCCAAGACCATGATCTGGATCCAGGCCACTCAACACAAGAGCACTTGGCCCTGATCAATCAATTCAGCCCCCCTGCGGAGTCCGCAGGCCAGGGGCTCTGAAACCGCCTGGTGGAGGCCACCACTGATTCCAGCATTTCCCTTCCCCCACTGCTTCCTTGCCCCGGGGGCAGATTGGCCGAACTGCTTTACCAACCCCAAATTAATTTTCAAAGTTTCACTTTCACTAACCGGTCTCTGAGGATTTGAAGATTTCCTTAGGCAGGTGCTTTAGATTTTCTTTGAAGTAGAGGCTTGGGAGGCTCACTCCTCCAGGCTGCCCTGGGGCCTACCATGGCCATGGCTGTGGTTTTGGACTGGCCGAGTCTCTGTGCCACTGCAATGTGAGCTGCACCTCTCCCGTCCCCTTCCTCACGCCTTGGCAGATGTGGAGGTGCTGGATGCTGTAGATCTCTCCTGCAGACTGGCTCCAGTGCCCGCTTGGCTCAGCTCAGCCAGGCTACTTCCCACTGCCCGGGCCTGGCCGAGGTCTCGGCCTCAGACTGTTTCAGTCTCCGCTCCCGGCTGCTTTGATGAGCCCTTGCTGCCAAGCTGCCTTCAGTGAGAGATGTGTTCTCTGTATTTTTGTGTGAGTCTGAGAGTCCTAGACTTTATCTGGGCTCATATTTTATGGATGTTTAGGGTCGCGGTGTGGGAGCTGCGGGACCTTGCTGCTTCTATTCAGCCATCTTGGCTCCGCCCCCTGCGCTTCCTTTTTCCATGTGACCAATTTTGCTATTTAAGGAATTCTCTTCAGGACTTTTTCATTTATTTTTTCCATTTGGTCAATTCTACTTTTTAAGGCATTCTTCTCTTTGATTTTCATACCTTTTTAAAAAACCATTTGGACTGCTTTATTTTTTGAGGTGTGATTTTCTTCAGTATTTTTGTTCTTCCTTTACCAAATGGTTTACTCTTTGTCACTCTCATTTCTTTCCCCACTTCTTTTTCCCATTACCTCTGTTATTTGAATTTTTAATCCTTTTTTTAGTTCTTCTAGAATTTTTCTTGGAGAGGGGGAGGGGATCTGAGACCAATTAACATTTTTCTGTGCCTTTGGATATAGTAGTTTTGACTTTGTTATCTTCTGAGTTTGCATTTTGATCTTCCCTGTAGCCACAGTAACTTCCTATAGTCAACTTGATTTTGTTGTAGTTGAATGCTCATTTTCTTCCATACTATTTCTTCCCTTTTAACTTCATGTTAAAGTTGAGTTCTGCTCCAGTTGTGGAGGGAGCACTGGTCCAAGCTTCAGATTTTTTTTAATAGCTATTTTCAGAGCTAGTTCTAGAGATTTGTATGTTTTCAATTCGTCCAAAATGGTATGATCTAAGGAAAGATGTGTTTACTACTCTTCTGGTCTGTGTTCTTGTATTTGAGTAAACACAAGCATTCTTTTCTGCCCTAGAACTGTGACCAGGGTCTCTGTTCCTCAGTTGCTACAAGTTCTGGTGTGCTAGGATTCTTCTTACCCTAAGACTGCAACCAGGATCTGTGTATGGATGGGCAATGCAACAGAGTTCTGTACCCAGTGCCAGAAAAGGGACTCCTATAATCTCTTTCTGACAACTTGTCTCACCTCCTTTCCATCTATGAGGTGAGAGCTCCTGCCTTTTCAGTTGCCTCCAAGACCTGCTGCTGTCTTACCCTGGCACTGCCCAACCTGGACAGTGCTCCATTCTCACCCAGAAGGGATAGAAATTTTCTGCTGACCTTCTAGGTTGTCTCAGGATAAAATATCGTTTCACCCCATTCTTTTTTGGGTTCTGTTGCTCAAGAATTAATTTTGATTTGTTATCTTAAGTTATTTGGAGGGGCAATTTGAGAGAGCTCAGGTTAATTCCTCCCTGTTCTTTGCCTTACTGTCTCCACTTTCTGAAGAATCTACAATTTTAACTGTTACACATGTTGTCTCAGAATTGAGAAAGTTTATTTTAATTTTTATTGGTCAAAATTCAGAGAAAGGAGGATAGTATGGACAATGAAACATGATACTCATTTACTCATTTCCTTCAAAAGAATTATAAAATAAGGTCATCTAGAGTAAGTGATCTTAAATATAAAATTTCTCTCTCAAAGCAGGTTTATAACTATGCCAGACTATAAGACCCTAGTAAAGAAGAGATTAGTATAGATGTTGTCTCTTTTTAAACTTAAAATAGAATTAAATTTTATCTCAAAATTATGTCAACAACCAAGGCCATCCTACAAGAATTATAGTAACATTACTTCCTTGAATATATTTTTGGCTTTTTATTCAGCTCTCACTTGTCCGAGTTATCTGGTATGTGGGGCTTTCTAGTAGAGATATGGTTAAGTTCTAGACCACAAGTGGATTGCCAAAATTGAAAGAATTATAATACAATTAATTTCACCTAAGGTAGAGGCATGGTTCAAACACTAGCATCCTCTTAGTTTGGGTTCAATACTGGGATGATGTGAGGTTCTTACAAGTTACTTAAACCTTTAACAAATGCTTGCTATCCCTTAACACTTTAAAATATTCAGCAAAGATATAACGAAAATTAGCTTCTCTTGGCTGCCCTTTCCCCCCATCCCCATACCCCACCAATTTCCATCTAGAAATGCATCTAGTCAGTAGGTCATCAAGATGCAGTGTCTAAAACATTCTCAGGCACCTCCGCATATGGCAGATCCTTAGTACAGGCATGTCCCTATGCAAACAGTTTGAATCTGGAAAGCTGGAGCCAATCAGGTTATATGAGATGGGAGAAGGCCATTGTATCCATGGAGCCAGGGCTATCAGAAAAGCTGTGACCAATGGGAAGGTATCAGGAAAACAGTGGTCCTATCACAACCTAGGACTGCATCTTTGTCTCTCATCTTTTCCCCTGACATCTCCTCTCTGAGATTTTTGTGTTTTCTTTCTTTGCCTTGGATGTTTTATCCTATTGTAGTAGTGGGATTTAATATTTCCAAAAAGCCTTTGGCTTTTCTTACTGCTTTTCATCCCCTCCTACTCTCACTAGTTCTTTGCTTGGCTGCTGCTCTTCATTAATGGCTGGAACAGTGCTGATGCTTCAGAGTGCTGATTAGTGGAGGGTTCTGGTTATATAAACTCCAGACAGAAGAGAGTTTGCTAAAAATTGAATCACTGCTCTGCACTTTACTTTTTCATCTAATTTCTAATCAGATGGAACTAGGGAAGTTGGAGGCTCCATTTCAGCTTGTTAAATTTGCTAATTGTAGACTGAATTTACATATTTTTAAAATATTTCTTCAATATTTCCTCATTTATCTTCCATTTTGACAATGCTCACTGTTATTTTTTCTTCTTCTTCATTCTTTAAGAGGTTAATTTATACTGAATAAATTAATGAATGGGAAAAATACATTCATTAGACATCAACAATGTGCAAAGCATTGTGCTAAGTTCTGCAGATACAAATAGAAAAGACAGGCCCTGTTCTCAAAGAACTCTAATAAGGAAGACATTCTAGTAAAGGGTGATGACATATATAAAAGGTTCAGCTGTACTGTGAATGTTGAAGTCCAGCAGTCTTCAAGGTCCGACGGAAAGGATTGTACACTTGGGTCATTTCCAGTAATAAAACTGTATCCTTTTTGATGTTAAACCTTCTCTAATGCCAAGGACTTCAGGGGAAAAAAGCTTTATTTTCTTGGTCTTTAGGAGCTGTAGCTACTGAACTGATTAGGGGTATGGAAGTGGTAAAGTAAGTTCCATCTTCTCAAAGATTGCTTTTCTGAGCTGTGTTGGAAGATGATCCAGTGACCTGGGAGCTGGGGCAAGTGTGCTATTCTAACACTTTGCTAATATATTTAATATATTAAATTAAGTATATAAAGCAGTACCAATAGTTTCTCTTTTATTTCTTATTTTTAATAACATTTTTGATACATGGTATTTGAAAATATTGCCTGAATTTTCCCCTGTGTGCCTCTTTTTTCCCTTCCTAAAGAACCATTCACCATTTAAAATTGTTTCTTTTGTTATCTGCCCCTGATCAGCAGCTAGGTAGCTAAATGGATAGAGGGATGAGACTGCAGTAAGAAAGACATGACTTCAAATCCAACCTAAGTCACTGAGTAGTGGCATGTTATGGTTCATGGAATCATGAAGAGTAGACATGACTAAACAACAACCCTCACATTACAATTGAGTAATTTTTTCAAAGTTTATTTATTTTTTGTTTTCAATATTCACTTCCATAAGTTTTAAATTTTCTCCTCCTCTCTCCCCAGACAGCATGCAATCTGATATAGACTCTACATATACATTCTTATTAAAATATTTTCACATTACTCATGTTGTATAGAAGAAACAGAACAAATGGGAGGAACCCTGAGAAAGAAAAACAAAACAAACAAAAAAAGAAAATAGTTTGCTTTGCTCTGCGTTCAGACTCCATAGTTCTTTTGCTGGATGTGGATGGCATTTTCTATCAGAGCCTTTTGGAATTTTCTTAGGTCCTTCCATTCACTAGAAAGGCTAAGTCATTCAAAGACAGTCATCACCCACTGTGGATGTTACTGTGTACAATGTTTTCCTGGTTTTGCTTGCTTCACTCAGCATCAGTTCACATGTCTTTCCAGGTTTTTCTGAAGTCTACCTGTTTATCATTTCTTATAGCACATTAGTACTCCATTACATTTATATGCCACAACTAGTTCAGTCGTTTCACAATTGAAGGGAATCCCCTCAGTGTCCAATTGTTTGCCACAACCAAAAGAACTGCTACAAATATTTTTGTATATGTGGGTCCTTTTCCCATTTTTATGATCTCCTTCCAATACAGCCCTAGAAGTGGTATTGCTGGGTCAAAGGGTATGCACATTTTTATAACCCTTTGGGCATACTTCCAAATTGTTCTCCAGAATGGTTGGATCAGCTCACAGCTCCACCAACAATGAATTAGTCATCCAATTTTCCCACATCTTTTCCATTATTTATCTTTTTCCTCTTTTATCATGTTAGCCAAACTGATATGTGTGATATGTGTTAGCCAGTCTGGTAGGTGTAATACCTCAGAGTTATTTTGATTTGCATCTCTCTAATCAATAGTGATATAGAGCATTTTTCATATGACTATAAATAGCTTTAATTTCTTCCTCTTAAAATTGCCTGTTCATATCCTTTGACCATTTACCAATTAGGAAATAATTCATATTTTGTAAATTCAACTCAATTCTCTATATATTTTAGAAATGATGCTTTTATTTGAGACACTACTTATAAAAATTCTTTCCCAGTTTTCTGTTTCCCTTCAAATCTTGGTTGCATTGACTGTGCCAAAATGTTTTAATTTAATGTAATCAAAATTATCCATTTTGGATTTCATAATGTTCTCTACCTCTTGTTTTGTCATAAATCCCTCTGTTCTCCATAAACGTGATGGATAAACTTTTCCTTATTCCCCTAATTTGCTTGTAGTATCAGCCTTTATATCTAACTAGTGTACCCATTTGGACTTTATTTTGGCATACAGTGTCAGTTGTTGGTCCATACCCAGTTCCTGCCATACTATTTTCTAGTGTTCCCAGAAGTTTTTCTCATATAATGAGCTTTCATCTGAAAAGCTGGGGTCACAATGTTTTAAACTGAAAAATAAAGACTTCAATGCAGAAATGTACAATATAGCAAAACAAATTCACACATTAGCAATGTCTGAAAACATGTGCCTGTAACCGCATTTTACATTTATTACTTCTCTGACAATAAATGAATGCCATGCTTTATCCTCTTTCTTTTGGGTTTGTGATTTATCTCTGTCTTGATTTGAATTCTAAGATTTTTCATAGTTGCTTTTTTAATGTTGTTGCTATCATTCTGTAAATCATTCCTGTTAATTTGGCTCACTTTGTTATGAATGAATTCATACAAGTCTTCTCAGTTGCCTCTGAAACTATTCAGTTGATCATTTCTTGTGACATAGTAATATCCCATTACATTCATGTACTACAATATTTTAAGGCATTGTATGATAGGAGAATACTCCATAGTTTGTGATTTTTAGTTATATAAACAGTACTGCCAAAAACATTTTTGAACTTATAGATCTTTATCCTCTCTTGTTTTGTTTTTTGGGATATGGGCCTAGAAATGGTATATTTAGATCAAAAGATATGCATATTTTAGCAATTTTTATGTTATAACTCCAATATGTTTCCCTGAATGACATTTGTAAAGCCAAGCAATGCAGCTTTCCAGAGGACCGCTGCTGTGAACAGCTTCAAGGTTCTGATTATGTAGTATAGAGAACTCTCTATTTATTCAACAGAAAATTAAAGCAAAACATTCACAGAAACAAAAAAATACAGCATTCACAATGTTATTACATAATTTATCACTAAAATGGCCACATAGTTTTCACCAAAGTGGCCACATAGTTTTAAGCAAAGTATAATTATTTAGTAACTCAATCATTTAGTAAGTCCTTAATTCAATCATCCTTAAGGAGGCTTGTATCCTCAATGGACACAAAGTACAAAGGTCAAAGTTCTCCACTCCTAGGTCACATTGTCTTAATTCCTTCAATCAAAAAGTCTCCTTTCTTCTTAATTGGAGAAGTCCTTAATTCAATCATCTAAATGTAAAGGTCAAAGTTCTCCATTCCTAGGCCACAATAAAACATTATCTTTTCAGTTTTCATTTAAATACCCAGGGAGAAGTCTTTTCACCTTGACTTGAGGCAGGCTCTCAGGTACCATGGTTCCTCTTCCATGGTCCGAGCTCCTGTCTGAATCTATCCAACTGTTACCTGAGTTTGAAGGTGGACAGCTTGCAGTTCCTTGTCCAGTTCCTTGTGTAGTTCCTGTTCCATATTGAAGCTCACAGTGTTTAGTCCACCTCAAGTCCTTCACAGTTTCTGTTCCTGGGAAGACAAAGCTTAACAAAGCCACAATAACATTCATCCACATTGCCAGCAACCTCATCAATTCACTTTCTGCCTGTGAAATCAACATAGAACCAACAACAAGATCTGAGGAATCGACACAAATCATCAGTATAGTCCCAAGCCCTCTGAAAACACCAGTAAGACATTCCTCCAGGATTTCTGCAAATATACAACAAGAAAATTATCTTTCAGGGCTTCTGAACCAGCATTGAGGCCTCAGGGCTTCTGTAATAGCAGCAACATCTTCTATCAGCAGACAAATCTGAGAAAGTAACATCAAAACAGACAGACTAAATATCAGCCCCACAGCCATGCTTCCAGTTCTCCTCTCTTGTCATTTACCAGTTCTCCTCCATTCTCTTCTCAGTCCTTCTCTCTTCTCAGTTCTCAGTTCTTCATTCTGTCACCACAAGTTCTGTTCTCCATTCTGTTATCAATTCATAGCAGTTCTCAGAAGTTCTCAGGATCCTAGCAGTTCTCTCTCTCTCTCTCTCTCTCTCTCTCTCTTTCTCAGCAGTTCTGCCTCTCTAGCTTAGGCTTTTCCTTATATATGGTATTAGCTTCTCTCTCTTCTACCCCTTCTTGTTACATAAGCCACTTCCTCCCACTGTGGGATTCACAAGTGCTGGATCTTAATAACTGATACAATCATGAAGTTGAAATAAGGTTCTAAGTACCTGTTTGATTGTCAATACAAGGGCAGGGAAGATCTTCAAATCCCCATTACCATCACAGCATTCTACCAAGAGTGCCCTAGTGTACCTGTTTTCCCATTTCCTTTTCAAGATTTTCTTTTATTTCTCCCTTTTGTTATCTTTTCCAGTCTGATGGAACATGAGGTAGAACTCAGAAATGCTTTAATTTTCATTTCTCTAATTATTAGTGAATTAAAGCATCATCTTATATGGTTGTTGCTGACTTGTACTTCTTCCTTTGGAAACTTCCCATTAATATACTTTGGCCATTTGCCTTCCAGAGAATAGCCCTTTAGGCTTACAAATAGAAACCAGTTTCCTATATGCCTACAATATGAGAACCTTATCAAAGAAATCTGATGAAAAGGTTTTTCTGAATAATCTTTTATTCTAATTTCACATTAGCTTTGTTTGTGCAAAATAACTATTGACAAATCTATATAATTTGAACCAATCAGATAAAGCTAAAAACATCTGGTTAATGTTAATCTTAATAACCGGGAAATGATGAAACAGGAGGTTGTTACATCCTTGCCATAGTTATCATCTCAATTTATTATGACCATAGGTATGACTACAGTGTGAGCTGGGTGTGCTGACACACCAGGCCTGTTTTCTATTCATACCAACAGTTATGATGCACTTATATAATGATATAATGGGCAGTTACGGTAAACTGAAAAAGAACACTTGATTTGGAATTAGAATGCAAATTTTTAATCCCCAACTCCGCTACTTATTGGTTAAGTAAACATAGACAGGTGCCTAGACCTTTCTTAGTCTCAATGGTTTCATCTATAAAATTATTGTTACTAAGTTATCTGTTCTATTTACCTCTCAGATAATTTCTAAGTATCAAATGATATGATGTATGCAATGTTTAAAAAAATGTTTGTCAATTATAAGCTTTTTTTTCTCTCTACCTATTAAAAAGGAAGAAAAATCCTTTGAAACAAATATGTATAGTTGAAAAAAAAATTTTCAAAAAAATATGTGTCATTCTATATCTGGAGTTGTTCACCTATTTCAGGTATTGGGTAGCATGTTTCATTGTCATTAAGGACAACCTGTTAAGTGGTAACCTACTTAGTTCATTATTGGCAATATCACAATTATCAAACTACCTCCCATTACCTCCTACATGCTTGGAATAATACATCAAATTCCACCATTCAGTTCCAGTTAGAATAAAAGGTCTCCGCATAGCAAAGAAAACTAACAATCAAATCACAACTCTGCCCTCTGCATTATCTTTCTTATACTAAATCTTAATACATTACTGAAAAAATATTCAAGCTCAACACTCATCCTGTATGCATTAACTCACTTTCTTAAAACCTGGCAAAAACACTATTCTCCCTCTCCAGTCTCAGTGCAGCATACAACCCAAAACTACTTTCAGCATAATCACTAGTTCCCCTTCCATAGGCTCTAAATTACTGTTCTTAGGCTAGCTAGTCTTTCAACTACCAAATCAAGCAAAACCAACTCCAAGGCTACTTTCTGACACTCCTAAATACCCCAAATAAATTGTATGTGAATTCTTTTGAAACTCTTAGACATGCCTATTTCTTCCCTTTCACCTCTCAGCCCACAGAGATCCAAACTTCTGACTAATTTATGGAATTTCGAAGACTAGAATCACTCCAAACAAGAAGGCATCAATATGTTGAGATCTGCACCAATGGATAGAGTTTGTAAATCACTGAAATCATTGTTCAATTGAAGAACTAAAACAGAGGTTCCAAAACTTATTTGGCCTACTGCTCACTTAAAAAAAATTACTCAGTGTCCCCCTGGAAATCTACTTTCTTTAACCATTAATATTTTAAAAAAATTTTTCACTTCAAGAAAGAGAAAATATTTTAAATGAAGAATCTTAAATTTAAGGATTTGTTTTAAATTTATATTTTTCCTACACTAAAATCTTGATGATGCAATATTGTATCATGTGAGCCTATAGTATTGTATTATAAACAAATCATTACATGTGCATATTAGTGCCAGTGCATGCTGGGTTTCCCTATAATGTACAACACACTCCCCTGCCAACACTTGCTTGTGAAGACTTGTCAGTGGACTTGATCACTGCTCAGTCATAACTTGCATTTTGTGAGTGTATTTGGAAAATAATGTAATCACTATGATTTTGATTATGTTACACAGCAGATGAAACATGAACAGGATTTTTTTAATTTCTCATTTTCTCTTCTTTTTTTTTACTTTCACCTAGCCCTTATTCTATTTGATACCCCTCCTAGTTGCACTCAAAACTACTACCACCCCCTTTTATCCCACTCCAGACCATTCCAGCACCCCCATGGGGCAGTATCACCCATTTTGGGAGCATATGATACTAAACTAAGGTTGCATCATTTTTTGTTGCTTTTCATGCCACATTTTAAAATTCTATTCAATTTTTATATTCATCACATCAATTGCTTAATGTGTATCTCTTATCCTTGAACTTGTACTTTTGAGGCTTTGAATGTAAAATGTAGAGTTTTGTTTTTAGTCCTATAAAATTTAATCTTGTTAGATTCAACCTATTGTTGAATTCCACTGAAGACTTTGAATTCCAATTCTTTCATCCAGCATATTAATTATCACTACTAACTTTTTGTTAACTTGTTTAAACCTTTTTCTGTCACTTTCTGCCCCTCTCCATGCTTTGATGCCTACTCTCCAGCTCATACATCTATCTGGAATTGAAGATTCAGACCAAATCTCCATTATCCAGAGCTCTGGTAGGTGAATATTTCACTTCATCCTCCATTGTCTCAGGGCCACCATATCAATATCTGGTTATTGCCCCTTAATGAGAACATTCCTCTCCCTGTTATAACGACTTGCCAACATTAGCTTTGAGAACAGTAATCAAATCAATAAAATATGCCCTGATTATGAGAAATAGTAAATTAGAGCAAAATGCAGTTCAGAAGGAAGCACAGGCAAGCCAGATAATTTTGAAAGTAACATGTAGAATTTATAATACACTTTAGAAAAAATGACAACATGAAATGGGGACTCAAATTAATGGAGAATATATTATTTGTATTCTGTTGTATATATGGTAATGCTCCTTTTGTGTATATTCAAATTCATAATAAATATGTGTGTGTGTATATAAACATTTCTATATGTATACATATATACATGCATTCATACATATGCATGCTCATACACATGTAAATATGTGTGCATATACACATGTACATGCATGTGTGTATGCCCATATTTAACTCTATTTATACCTCAATAGATATATAATTTTCCCCTTTAGAATATGAACTGCTTGAGAACAGTGACTGTTTCCTAACTTATATTTGCTTTTCTCATTCTTAACACATCCTGACACATGGTAATAATTAAATAATCATATGCAAATTTGAAGGTGAAGTGGTGCAGTGAAAAAAAATACAAGATTTGAATGGAGAATCCTGGACCTTGGCTTGGGGTCCAGTTCTTCTATTTACCACGTGTGTGGTGATATCTCTGGGCCTGGGTTTCTTTATCTGTAAAAGGAAGGAATTGGGCTGAATGATGTCTGAGGTTCCTTCCAGATCTAAACTGACATTTTTGAATCTATCAAGAAAGCATGCCAACTATGTCTCTATTGAAGTCACTGATAAAAAAATGTTGACTAGAAGACTATACAGGATGTTTACTCCAAGCATTTTACTCCTTCCAAATTATAAATGACAATAACTAACATGCCTCTGAATTTACCTAACTGTACCATAACTGAATCCACATCTTTCCATCTAATTTTGTTTCATTTCCCCTCTTCCACATGTCACCTTTTAAATCTGAGGAACCAAAAACACTAAATTCAAACTAAGAATCCTACATAATATAAAGTGCTAAAGGTGATTACTAAGGCATCCTCTCCACGCAGTCATATAAAATCTTTTGTGTTACTGTAATAGTAATCAGTTTAGCAGATACCTAGCATTTAGTAACTTAGGGCTAAGTATGGAAGGAGTAAGTCCTGTCCCTGTTGAGAAGATGTGAACTCCCCTGTTGATGTGGAAGAAGGCCACTGGCTGAGACAGGAGGCCAGTGTGTGTATATAAGCGAGAATTCCAGAGACAGAGA